>JABSTQ010003344.1:0-29418 GCA_013358835.2 Ixodes persulcatus
CTTTATTGAAATATACGTGACTCTGTAGCAAAATATTCATTGGGTAGTCCTCTGACACCATACTAAATCGCCTGGCACAAAATGAAAAAAAAAAATTAGGAGGCGTCTGTGTTTCTTTAAAGGAGTCGTGAAACGATTTTCCCAAGTTTTTCCGGTTTAGCTTTCCTCTCAAGTCATAAATCGCGCATTGTACCAAACAGTTCAAGAAAACGGAAAGGGGGGAGTCCCCTTTTTCTCGGACTCTCGTTTGTGTACCTGGACACAGCCATTGTCCCCCGCTCACCCGAAGCTCACAGTGCTGTGGAAGCTACGTGCTCGTTGTTCCAGCCACACTTTTGCCACTTGATCACGCTCTCTCGCACATACCTACTACGCGCAGAAAATGAGGTCAGGTGATGAAATGAAAGGCGGTGATTGGTCCGGCAAGTGCCTAGCTTTCATCGCAATCTCAGCTTAGGGGTGAAGGGATTAAGGGAGGCCGATGTCGTGTGACGGGCGTTTTGGACCCGATGACGCGCTTTGGGGACCGCGGATGTATCACAGTTGAAAAGGCAGAGTGCTTACAAGGGAAGGAGGTACGAAATAGTCCGCTGTGTTTTCAAATTTTCGTACCGAAAGTCAGGCTTTTGACATTCTACCTTTTTTTTTTTCTTGGCCCACTGTACGATGTGCTATTACTAAAATCTAAATCTAAATTGATTTATCCCAGCCCCAAAATTTGTTCATGGGCCCTTTAAGTGGACGTCCCAGTTGCAGGGGTCGATGACGAGGCAGCGCCTTCCCTACATGACGAGGTCGCCCGCTACGAGAGCTCCCCGCTTTCCCTCCGATGACATGAAATTCACGGCCCAGACATGATTCATATTGTACGCCACCTAGGCGAGAGCCTCGTGGAGCAATCCCAGTTGGCCTAGGGTGTCACGGAAGTGCATCGACTCGGTACGGGCTGGCCACGGGGCCGGCAACACCGCAGAGCCAGTTGGCAGTGGAGAAAGGATTATCTGGTAATCCGATTTGTCAGCGTCATGCCTATCACCGCTGCCCGGTTGTGGCCGCTATTGTCCGCTCACAGAGGAGCTCATGATTCGCCGTCTGCTCGCTTCGAGTGCCGGAAGAAGACGGGTCAAGGGCGCGGCTGCTACTTTGCTAGCTGCGCACGCGGTAAATATTTGTGCTGTGCGCATACAATTCGCGTCGTAACATTCACTAAGTGAAATGAAACGGAAACAAATTAAAACAAGCTAGTGCTTTGTTGTACCTTGAAGTAGAAGGGTACTCCCTACCGAAGTTTTAGAACAATTGTACGATCCTTTATTTTATCTGATATCTTGATTGCTTTAGACTTAAGCAATAAATCGTGACGGCAACTTTTCAGGACGTGTATTGAAATTAATATTTCCGGGTTGAATTTCTTTTCAATAACAATTACTGCAAGGACATTTGATGCCAAAATAGAATTAGTTATGTAAGACAGTTAAGCTGTTTTAGTAGTTTATAAAAATACTTTAAATTAAAAATGTTGTGCCTTCAAAAGCAACTCCATAAAGCACGGTTGCCTCTTGACCCCGTTACTGCGCCCGGGAAGGCACCTTAGCGCAGAGAGGTTCCTTCGTGTCTTTGTTGTTTGTTGTTAATAATAATAATAATAATATATAATAATATAATAACTAATAATAATAATAATAATAATAATAATATAATAATTTATTTGTACATTATGGGTGCAGTGATGAAGCAAGGTCGGTTCGTCAAAGCCCTTCAAGGCTTGTGTGAGCTGACCATGGTAGCACTGGTGACAAAATATTCTAAAAAAAAAAAAAACAGTGGACGGATTGAGCAAAATGACGTCAGTTGTCCCGATAAAAGAACAGTCACAGAAACTGAAAGTCACACTGGAGTCACGTGAAAGTCACACGAATGTCACATGAAAGTCACAGGAAGGTTACACCCACAAGCCTAAGCTTTTGTCATAAACGCGTGTGTTATTAAAAAAAAAAAAAAAAAAGATGCAGCACAGCATTGACAATTCAATTAGCCGTCGAAAGTAAGAATAAATGGCTGAGGAAAAAAAAAAAAAAACACGCTTGTTAACTTAGAATGAAACTACACCGCTTCCCCCCACCCCCCCCTTTCCCTCCTCTTTTCTCGCGATAGACAAAAAATTATTTATGTATCTCCTTCATTCAATATACATGGCGTAGAGCTTTTTTTACAGTTTCTTTTTGGACGTGATGTCTGAAAAATGAGGCGGGAGGAGAGTTAAATATATGCGGAACATAAAATGAACAAATGTTTTACCATACCGAGTGTAGCAACTGGGAACAAGGTATCGTGAAACCTTGCGCAACTGCCGTGAGACCGTGGTGATGCGTTTTAAAATTCATCATTCCAGTTGTGATTGAGTACCACTGTTTCCAAGAACAGAGATCGAAATAATAATAATATCATATTAATAATATAATAATATAATAATAATAATAATAATAAAATAATATAATAATAATAATATAATAATAATAAATAATAATATAATAATAATAATAATAATAATAATAATAATAGTTTTATTCCGTGGTGCAAATATGCCATTTCAGTTCCGGGACTGATCAAAGCCACAGAGGCTTGTGGGATCAGTTCCACCATTGTAAAATAAAAGGAAGAGGAAAATCACGCATTCACATGGGCATACAAAATATAAGAAGTCACCCGAAATGTCAGTCTCCTGAGAAAGAATGTCAGGAAGAGTAGGCTTGTCTTGTAGATGAGTCACAAAACACACGCACTCACACACAGACTTGTTTCACAAAAACTATCCGAAATAAAGTACAACACAATCGGCTCGCAACGAGGAACGTGCGATTTGATTAGTCTGTAAAAATTGTAATAGTTTTTCATAGCACGAACACACTATGTACGCTATATTCATAGAAAAAAATATGTACATGATACAGATACGGTTCTGTTCAAGTCAGACAAGACTTGTTGCACAAGACCACACAAGTCATACTCAAATGTGAATTATACACCAGGAAGAACAATAAAGAGAGAAAACAATGGTGCAGCAATACTAAAGAGACAAACTGTTCATCAATTTCTTCAGTTGTGTTTTTGTACTAACCTCGATGACGCTCTCTGGAAGTGTGTTAAAGATGAAGGGCACATAATACGAGCGAACTCTTTTGCCGTAGCGCGTCACACAACGAGGGGTTACAAAACGTGACGTTTGTCGGAGACTTTTATGACTGACGAAGGGGAGCTTGAAATCATTAATTGCTCCAAAAGTGACGAAGTACTACACTTTGTACAAAAAGAGCAGAGAAATTCGGCATCTGTAGTGCCTCGAAAACATTAATATCATTCGGAAAATCACAATTATACCCAACGCTTTTTAACATGGCCCTCAAAATACGATCGATTTTAATTTTCCATAGCTCTGCACAGTTACCAAAAATCGTTATACCGTACCTAACTATGCTATAGCCCAGGGCATGCGCGATAGACTTTCTTACCGCAAACGGCATAAAAACTTTGTTGTTGAAAAGTAAACAGCTTACGCTCCGAATCCTTTTACAAATGTACGACATATGGGAATTCCATGACATGTCTGAATCGAAATACACTCCCAAATACTTAACTTTATCAACATAGTCCAGCTGAGAACAATGACAGTCAATACAATTCGATTTGTGTAGAGTGACTGGTGAGTCAAGGTTCACTTTCTTGAGTGGGTTTCTGAAGCATACCAGTTTTGTTTTTGATGCATTAATTGTGATTAAATTTTCATCAAACCAGTCCATTATTTCCATTATTTGAGTGGCATCATGTTTCAATAAGTTTACAGCATGATAGTAGTTCAGATGGCGAGAGACGAGCAAGGTATCATCTGCATACTGAAATGTACGGCACTTAGATACTCTGGTGGAAATATCGTTTACGTATATATTAAACAGAAGTGGCGACAGCACCGAACCCTGAGGGACACCAGCTTTTATCATTACGCGCGTGTCCTAAAATGTCCTACAGACACGATCTGCGAACGCTCCGAAAAGAAATTTTGTAGAAGGAAAAATGGACCGCGGAAGCCGAAATTAAGTAGTTTGCTGAGAAGCACATCATGGCTAACGGCGTCGAATGCTTTAGATAGGTCTAAAAAAAGGGCACACGCAAATAGGTTGTTCTCAAATGCGGTGTGAATAAGATCTGCAAAGTCTTCCAGGAGTAGCTGGGTACCTTTCCCTGCCACAAAACCATACTGGTTATTTGACAATATATCAGAGCTGTCAATAAAGCTTGACATCACTGTGAATAGGTGCTTTTCTAATATTTCCCCAATGCATGGCAATATTGAGATAGGACGGCAGCTCTCATGCTTTTTTGGTGTGCCTCCTTTAAAAAGTGGTTTCACAAGTGCAGTTTTCAGGTCAACGGGTATAATACCAGAACACAAAAAAAAAACATTTATCATGACAAGGAGGACTTCTTTAATTCCATCGAAGTTACGACAGAGGTCACCAACGCGGATGCCATCGATTCCAGGTGCTTTATTCCGCTTTATACCAAATAAAATAGAGCGCAATATACTTAAATCAAGAGGAGGTAAAAATGCCGAGGAAGGTGATCTGAGCTTATGCTCTGAACTGGTAGAGGTATCTTTACGATCTCTGGCGATACCTGATGTCGAAGCAAATAGCTTGTTGAAGTCATCGACGGTGGATTGTAAGTTAGCTCCGAAATGCCTCTCTACGGAAATATTGATCGGTTGTCGCGATGCGCGCCCTCTGAAGCTGTTTATTAACTCCCATGTTTCCCGTGGATTTGCTCTTGTCTCAAAAAAATTCCTCTGGAAGTAACGTCGTTTCGCGGACCTAATAATCGCATTTACGCGGTTCCTTGTGCATTTAAATTCGGCGCTCAGCTCTAAGTTGTTAGGGGCACGACGGGAACGCAACCACAATGCCTCCTTAGTCTTAATGGCTACCATGATGTCGGTGTTTAACCAGGGCTTATCCGACCGTTTCTTGAATTTCACTTCTTTTAATGAGTCACGATAGAAAGACTGGAATACCTCTACAAAAACGCTATAAATATTGGCGGGCTCTACCGACATCAATATTTGATTCCAGTCAAATCTAGCCACCGACAGATCAAATTTGACTGTATCAGTAATCGAAACAAAAGTACAACCGCGTGCTTTTTCTTTTCGCTCATTCACCTCCCTTTCTAACCGACAACCTATGAAGTAGTGATCGGAGAGCTTATTAGTGATGACGGCAGATTTTATTGTGGTGTCAGGAGAACGGCTATTTATGTGATCAATGCAGGAGACGACTCCCTTAGCAAAAAGAGGCCATACTTCAAACGTAGTTCAAATGTATTAAATATGAATATTCATTTTGCATTCATTCTGTATTTTTTTGTCCGCACTCGAAATAAGCGCGTAAGGTATTCAAAGTTAATCGTAAATATCATTCCGAAACTATTTCAAATAAAACAAAAATATAATTCCGTCAATGTCAAAATGCCATCGGTGTATGAAAAACCGACCAAAAACGCATTTACAACTTAGTGCTAAAGAATTTAAAAGTTGTCAGAAATGTAATGTTACATATGCCAAAAATTAAATAAAAATGTGCTAAAATTGAATCTGAAATACATCAAGAATTACTAGATTGTATAGTAGAAAAGCATTTTAAGTAGGTCAAACATTACCTTCAAATATACTAAAGGTGACTTGGAAGTATGTACTAAAAATACTAACCAAATCTATTTTATATGCATCTAGATAATACAATATTAATATGTGTAAACTACTGCTCCAAGCCTTCCTGGTCGTAGCAGTGTTCGGCTGCACACATACCGTGAATAAAAATGTTACACGGTTTGCACAACCAAAACACTTGAGAAAGTCCAGGTGCCCAGTTGGGACAGCTCAACAAAAGAGGTCTCTGCCAAGTGTCTCATCATGCAAAGCAGGATTGCAAAATAACCCAGAGCTCAGTTACAATTGTCATTTTTATTATTTCTCATTCGTACAGTTCAAAAATAGTCAGGCTTCTTCTTGAGTGAGGTGGCCGCATTATTGCACTTCCGTCTTATGTATCGTCTCACATCCCCTTCGCACTCTCCAGGAAATTTGTTCATGACGTAGACTGAAAAAGAAACAAGTCAAATAATTACATGAGGCTTCTTAAGTTTCCGAAACAATCTGATCAATCATTACTCTCTATGGTACAGTAAATAACAGTGTTTCAGGGCCGGCTACCTTGCTAGAACCAACATCCCAGCTGAGACTGCGTGAAAGAAAACACAACCCACATCTAGTGTATGAGTGAAGTAGAACGCTAAGTCACGACTTAGTGTTCCACTTCACCTTATACCATGTAGGACACCTAGCCTCAGCTGAGACACCAGATCAAGCAAGCTGGTTAAGGGGTTTTGATATTGTATAAGTGGTCATCATTAAGAAAATAGCCACCGATTTCCTTGTTATTGCAGAACATTAGCCTAAAGGAGGGATTGGGAATGACAGTACACTTGGGACAGCTTGAGGCCTATACGGAAATAGCGACTAAATGAGCGATTTCACATAAAAGCAAAACATACACCCTACTGCAAGGCTGGGCACCACTACCATTTCTTTGGTGGTGCGAGTAAGCATGTGCAGTTGCAAGCCCTCCAAACTTACCGTTACGCACCTGCTGCACGTGCTTGCATGATCGAAGCTCCCGCCAGAACACAAAGCTCACAATTAAATCAGTTTCTTTTTGTTTTCTTATCAACCTCAAAGCACATATCCAATGGCCATGACATATGTGATTCATGACGATACCACTTTACCTGTATATTATACACTGTAAAACCCTTTATTTTCGTTGCCCCTATTTTTTGCAAATCGGTCACAGAGGACATAATTGCGGCCACTAAATTTCGCGAATTCCAGACGCCTTTTTGCGTGCCTTTGAATTTCGCAAATTTTTCAATTCATGAAAATTAAGGGCTCGCGAACATTAAGGGTTTTACAGTATACCAGCATCGGCTTCAGCTTTAAATTTTCACTGGAATATCGAAATGCATGTCAGCATTTGTGGAGTTCACTTTTTCTTTTCTTTCCTTAGAGTACCTGATGCAAGCACGTGCAGCATCCCACTTTTAAAGGGGTACTCCGGCGATTTTTTTAGCTACCTCAACTAACTATAATTTCTTCCTCCCCGGCATTTACCCTTTCAGGCATGCTATTGAGTATCGCGAAATTCATAGTAGTTACTGTGAAATCAGAAAATGAAAATGATGCAAAAACCAACATTCAAATATACTCGCACTCTTCAGTGCCATGACCTCAGTGGCAGGCAGGCTTGCCAGTCGAGCAAGCAGTCTAAAAAATAGAATATGCCAATCATCTGTTCCATACTGGAGTGCGGGCACTGGAGTGAGCTTCCAAAGCCTTCATTTGACACCATGAAACTGTTTCAATCAGTTGGGAACACATTCTACAGTCCAAAGACTGAACCCGGCCATGTCCTCCATGACATCACTTTTTTGCTGTACCCCTTTAAGGAGTGCTTTTTCCTTCAGCATGCGGCAGCTGTAAGCGGGGGAGCGAAAAATGCCAAAATTGTAATTTCTATGTACTTCAAGGGTGGTGCATAATGAAAACCTCACTCCACAGAGCTTGCTAACGCTCCCGAGCAGACCACAAACAACAATAAATACAGTCGCCGACCGATTTTGCGGACCTGGAGGGGACCCCGAAATTTTCCGAAGAATCAAGCAGTCCAAAATACCAAATTTCCGCGCATATTGGCCACTTTCGACTTGCTTGATGTGAATTTAAGTTATTGTGCAACTTCCGCTTTGTATTGTTCCCTTCTCACTTGTTTGTTGATGTGTTTGATCATGGTGCTGCGCTTTGTCGGCGCCTTCGTTGGCACAAACAGAGAAGTTGAAATTGGCGCCATTTGGCACTACTTGGAGACAACATTTAGTCCACCAAGCTTGCTTCAATACTAAGCCTATCGGCAAAGACCCTTCGCGCTCAAAGGCCACAAGAACGGCAGACGACCGGTCTTCTCGTGGTCGCACTCGAAAAAGACAAACCACGAGAAGAACCGGAAGACCCATAAGAATGGACAGATGGTGGCCATGTTGGCTATAGCGGAACCGGAAAACCCGACAAAAGCCCCAACCCAGCTTGTTTATAGTGCAGGACGTGGTATCGAGGCTACAGGGCAAAATCAAAACAACCAAAATGGCGGCGACTAAGCTCGCGGTGCTATCACGGTGGCATGTTTTGGGGCTGTAAACTGAGGAAATCATGCAAATTATGTCAGAAATATCGAGCAATAAATAAGCTTTATGGCGTCCCAAATTTCGGTCAATACTATACATTAACTCTATGGGGCAAGTGACGAGTCGGCAAAAACGTCCGAATAATTGAAGTCCAAAAAATTTGTCGGCGACTGTACTGCCGACCAATTTTTGTACGAAACTGCAAAGGGTATGCCAGTTTCGACAGAAAGATAATTTGGATAGCATATTATTTGAAGCACTAATTGAAAGCTTTTTGTAAATTTACAGAAGCCCGCCATAACGCAGCAGTGTAAGGGTTCTCAGCTTGTGGTATCTTTAAAGCAAAATAAGCTTCTGTGCAGTTCTGGCTCAAAATTTCCAAATGTTGATAAAATGTAGCATGATGTACCAGAGTTAATATTTTGGGGCAAATGGCGCAGCAATCACAAACAGATATAGCTTTGTTTGCAGAGTTTGGACTACATTAAGATCTCCAGAGTCGAATCATACTTCAAATGGTCATCACCCGCAGATAAGTTAACAAGGCCAAGTACAAACATCCTCACCGACAATATCGTCCACAGTTTCTTTGTGTAGGGGTTCTTTTCCTACTCCAAAGGTTGAGCCCCTCAGGCTTTGTGTGCCCAGGGTCGTCTGGCCGAAAACCATCTCTGCCAGCTCTTGCGTGAAGATTGACGGTGCAGCGTTTTGTAGCCTCACCATTCTTATGGCGGGCACTAGTGTGTTGCCAAACTTCAACTGTGATGGAGAGAAAAGACACATGACAAGTTTTAGACTTAAATCGTTCCATACTATAAATCAGATTTATGAGAGGTGAATAAAAAAAACAATTCATTGTGTTTACTCCCGAACTAAGAGAACAAGCCACACACCCGAGTGGGCTATTTGAAAGCCTCTGGTATCGCTTGAAGCTATCTGTTCTCAGTTGAATCATATTCACACCAAATGTGCCTCGCAGCAGCATCCTAATTCATGGAAAGGGGTCTTGGTTGGGACACCGTTACCGTTACAAAGGAATGAGCAAAAAAGGAATAGCTCCGAGACTAGAAACAAATTTAAAAGAAGTTTTGAATTTTAATCTTAAAAATCTCTAAGACAAGTGGGCTGCTGGCAAAAATCCCACGTTTAGAGACCTCTGCACTAAACTATAGTCGGGGACAAGATCAGAAGAACAGGGAGGACCTTCACTTGTCCCACCTCCTGTGCACGCTTCCTGCCTTCCATGATGCATCACTCTTCCTGTGTGCACAAGCAGCCAAATTTAAACGTAAGACAACGAGCGCATGCTGGAGGCAGGACAACGAAAAAAGACGCCCTGTGCTTCTTGTGTTGTCAGTGGCTATGGGTCTATCCACTTGCACGATTTTCCTGTTTGAACAGAAGTCTCCAGACCACGACATATATGTCAACATCAATGAATTCCTACAGAAAAAAAACAAAAACAAGTAAACCTCCAATAAATAGTTTGGCAAATTCAACAGGCCCAGCTTGACGGACTGCGCATTTTACGACCATGCTGTTAGTATCTCTAGCCAAGGAATAATGCGGCAGATGATGGTGTGCATGAGGCCGTTCTTGCTTGGTTCGGTCACGCCACCATACTTCATGCTCTTCCCATAGATGGCAATGAATGACGGTGCGGTGCGCACACGGCCACTTTAGATAAAAGCATGCATGACTGGATGCTTACATTCGTGGAGATCTTTTCACGTTTTCCAAGTTAACTGACTTGTGAAGTGCAGAAAACAATAATTCGAATCAACCGCCCTTAAATTACAGTGTTAGTTTTCACATTGCATTATATTGTGCTATCTTAGCAGCAATCGCTTCAGCTGCCTAGTCTTGGGGGGTACCTTGCACAACCTCTGGACCAAGATGGCAACAGGCAGCCGAACAACTCAAGCGGAGGGCAAAGTGACAGACTGGAAATTGCTGACTCATTATGGAGATTGTGTTCTGAATGCGATGTGTGGTCAAATGCACACAACTGAGATCTAAACAAAATAATATTATGAAAGGTCATAGTTAAGTATTTCGTGCCTCTGAATTAAACAAAGCAGAGCCAGTAAGCAAATACAAATATGCTCTCAGCCTATGTTCAGCCCTAGCAACTATTACTATGGACATATCTTATGGACATATCAGGACATATCTTCACTTCCAGTAAGCTCTCTGTGGTCAAGTTGAACTTTTTTCATTTTACCTCCTTTAGTTTTTATGCAAATAATAAATTGTGTTGTTATACAAAATCATTATGAATGAATAGAATTTTCATGTTCCCCATATTTCTCTGTAGCAATGTGATTGCATAATATGAGCTTCCAGTGTGCATCTTTTCCCGCAGAAAGGTGATTGGATAACACAAACACCCAGTGGACCTTTCTCTTATTAATTCGACGTTTTGCCGGTTCGGTTCACTTTTTACATGCTAGGTGGCACCAGTTGACACACAACTTCTGCAAAACAAACATAGTGGGCCTTCAGTTACACTTCTCTGTTGATCCATGCACTTAGCAAAATTATTTTGTTTATCTCTTTCGTCTCCTTGTTCGTTTGCTCACGCTCTTTCATTAGCCTTTGCTTTCTCATACTGCTGCCGTCATCTGAAAACTGCCTTTTTTATTCTGGCCTGGGTCCCTTACGTTTTTCCGCCGAGAAAGATGCAGAGTATAATGTTTAATAAAAAAATATGGCTCACTGTCAACGGCGAGTCTGGTGAAATTAACTTCTCCAACTTCCTACGCATCAGGAACAATGAGCAGACTTCATATGCTAACGGTGAAAGCGACATAATGGAAAGTGTGACTGTTGACGATAGCAGCGACCTCCCCAAGCCTGCTCTAAGAGAAGTCAATGAATCATTACATGTCTTGTGGAGCATCATTGAGTGCAACAGTTGGGATGACAAGATGCTGTGCTTAGTTGGCCTTCTCGAGAACATGATTCTAAAGATGACTTTCTGGAATCATGCCATTGTCTCATGATAAGGTTTTTAACATGTGCAAGAAAGCTTTGTGATTTAATTTTAGCATTTTCTTTCTGTTTCGGGTAATTCAAAAACCTGCTTAATACATACATTTTTCGTAATCCCACAGATTTCAAACTAACAAGGTTCTACTATAAGTGTCAGAGATTTAATCTTGTCTCTGCCTCTGGCCTTGTCTATTTAGAGGTGTGCCAGTGCACATAGGTCGAAGGAGCAAGATTGAACTTAGGCTGAGCTGAGAGCTTACTTGCATTTACTCTCATGCTTTGATTTTCCTAATCAAAAGGCACGATATGCTTGGCGACATCTCTGACCTTTTCTAATATAATTTTGTCCATTTCTAATATAATTTTGTCCAGATTGCATCTTTGTGCAGTTGTCCACTCTACACGTAATCTGAGGAGACAATGTCAAAATGAACACAAGAAAACCATGCTGACAAGATGAGTCTGCGATTTTCAGTCCGACACTCCACCAGCTACCTGAGCAATCCAACTACCTGTCCCTACCTGTACGGAGGCTGGGTATGGCACAGCATGTGACCGAGTAGTTGAAAAGATTGTCGCTAGCATGGTGTCCCTTTACAAAAGTTGGGGGCACTGTTCTTGCAATTGCCAGGACCAAAACCATGCTTCGTACGAACAAACATTTGAATAAAGCCATTGTAAATTACAGAGTCAAGTGTCTTGCCGATACCAGCTCAAAGACGAGAGCTGTGATCACGTTATCGTCAGTGGATCCCTGACCTGCATCAAGTGGAAAACATGCTAAAGCTTGACGACAATATGCGGGAAAAGCGTTTTAGCGTTGCCATCTGCAAACATTGCACTCGTGAGACACTGCCAGATGTGCTCATGGATGCAGTCTAGGCAGCGCTGCGTGGATCCACTGGTGATGAGATTAGAGGAGGAAGGCGCAAGCCTCGTCTTCTAGGTGGTATTGGTATACCACTTATGTTTCCTAAAAATACTCGTTGCCATATGCTATATTACGTGACATACCGCATAGGTGGTCATGTTTAAATTAATACAGTAGAACCTCGTTGATATGTTCCCAGTTTTAGTGTTCATGGCTGCACGAACACCGAAAAAAGGTTGCAGTGCTTGAAGAGGAACTTTTGTTACGGAGTTTTAGTAGATAGTTTTTTCGAGGCACACAATTGGTATCGGAAGCTCACTCTGCCTATTTAAAGCAGACTTTCTGGCACGAGCCCGTGGGGTTAGTGGGCTTTCGAAAATGATTTTCTAGGACTCTTAATTCTTAAAGACTCCTTCAAAGTACTGTGCGGAGATTAATGTTTCCTGAACCTAATTCACTTCCCCCACCCACAAAAACCCGCTTGAAATAAACCGTTTCATAATAGTTGCTTTCTGGGTCCTTCATAGCCCCCGAAGGGCACTCTTGTGATTTGCGTTTTCCCGAATCTTACTCTTTTTTTTTTCTTTTCTCCAGTTTCTGAGAAACATATTAATGAGGTTCTACTAAAACTAAAAAGAAGCTAAATCTGAAATTTCACTATAATAGATCTAAATACCACAGTAGTGAAGTCAGTCTAGACTTACAGTCTCGGCTGGTCCATTGTTGGCTGTCGCACCAGCTGTCGCACCAGCCACCACACCAGTTAGCAGTTTTTCTACAATGCCAGGAAGCCCTACAAAACAAAAGCACATTATATGAAGTGAACATGTAAGCACCGCTTCAATGGTGTCCATAGATGTTTGTTTGATGCACTTGGGATGGCACATAAAAAATGTCACTTCCTATTTGCACTGGAAGCTTGGCAGCAGACTATGCTCGTGTCTCAGAACTCTTGGCCATGGTTCCCATGACCTAGCTATTTCAATGAGCAAGAAAAGGTATCCATAGATCTAGCATTGTCTATACTACTGGGTAAGCCTGCAAGTTCAACAGCAGAAAATTAAACTGCCTGGCAGGAAGGAGGTAGCAAAGGCCATTCAGTCAGCTCTAGCTATTTTTTGAAACCAAACGTTCTCTTTATCTGAGGCGTGCTTTCCTCTCTCGGTTGTGCAATGATACGTGTGCACAGCAAAGGATGGCTGGGCCAACTGGGTAGCGATGGAAGCCTCCTTGTGGCTTAGGAAGGATGGTCAGCCTCAATTAAGAAACAAGTCCCCCCCTCCCACCAAAAAACAAAAAGAAGCTGTGTCAGAGAAGTGTTGCTTGCCTCCTGGTTCATGGTATCTCTTTCTTAGTTTTAACAACTAGCTATGATGTAACCTTGCAACCTACTCTGTGTAGACAGGGGACACCCGACACCATACCTTGTCTATAAATCGTTCGCTACAAAAGTGTTCTCCCCACAAAGTGCTGAGGGGGGAACATTTGTGGATCTCGGGTGGTCCTGTTCATATTAAATATCTAGCATAAGCCTACTACACTGAGCAGTAAAAATCACTCCCTGTTACTTTGTCATCATCTGAGGATAAGGAGAATGAATGTTTAGACCTCCTTCTGACATTTACGATTCATACCTTCCAGCAAAGGGAAGAGTGTGTTGATGGCAAACAGCGCTTTGCTCTCTGCTGCCACCGCTCGTCCCTCGCTGTCGTATAGCTGGGTTTGAAGGTCATCAACATTCTTTTCTAAGAACACCACTCGTTCCTCGGCTTGTGCTGCCCTTTTTTCTGCCTCGGCAGCCTTAGCCTCGGCTTTCGCTGAGCTTTCCTCAGCTGCGGCAGCCCTGGCCTCAGCCTCGCCTTCATCACAACCATTTTCCATTTCCACCACTGGCAGAAGCGGGACCCTCGCCATCTGGTCGTGAGGTTTCCTGGGTTAAAGAAATTATTTGTTTGAGTGTTCAAGACAAAGAATTGAAAGACGTTTACGCTTCTCTGTAATGCGAAATTAGAGCGCAGCTCTTGAGGTGTGTTGAATTTGCGATATACAGTGGTAATGAATTTCGTTATATATATTTCTGCTACACCTATAGGTGGTGCATAATTATAAACCAATTATTTAAAGTAGGTAATCATGTGGCATCGCAAGATCATGCAAAATCACGTGAACACGTAACTTTACGTGATAATATTACTTTACCTAACCACGCAAGGTTCCGTGATCACGTGACTTTACGTAATTACGTGAAGTTACATGATCATATAACCTTACATGGTTACGTAAAGATACATTATCACAGAAGGTTACTTCACGTAAAGTCAGGTTACATAATCATGTGACCTTGCGTAATCACGTAATGTTACGTGACTATGAACGTCACATGATGACATAACCTTCTTTCTGCACCATCGTCCTCCTCTGTACCCTCCCCTCCTCTTTCTCCATGCCCTCCCCTCCTCTTCTGGTGACGCCGACACCGTGAAACGCAGGAACGGGCGTCTAGCAGCGCTCTAAAAGCATCTGAAAATCATCCTAGAACTATGCTTTCCCAGATTCACAAATAGTTTTGACGATGCAGCAAGATATGTTATGCATACACAGTCAGCTCAAGCAACTGCTCTGATAGAACTGAATCCCATTTTAGTAAAAGTTGTTTATCACCTTGAGAAACTCCAGCCTCAGCCGCTGTAGTACGCGGTCCTCAAGGGTGCTCCCCTTCCGCTTGCCGGTCTTCTAAAATGCAATGAGGAATATTACAGACTGCTTAGAAACACAGAAAAAAAACTCTAAGGAAGCAGACATTCATGCTTCCTATCCTAAACAAATAAACATACCACATTCAACCAATCATTAGTTGAAAAATGTAACAAGGTTGTCCTAATGTGGTGATGTTCCCTGAAACAAGTCAAAATAAATTACTCCCTTCAGCTATGGAATTCAGTGGATAGTGAACCACCAGCCTCCTTTGAGCATCTAAGCCATGCATGCTACTACAACCCTTGGACACGAGCAATCTAATGCCCTCTTCATGGAATGTCATTCGGGCAATGGGCGAATCTGCTAGCAATCCTAGCTCAGCGCGTGACGCACATGTCGTGATGCATGGGAAGCATTTGATTGCTCGTGTGCAAGGTGAGCTGCATGTTGCTAGTTCTTTTAGATTAGAGCAATGTAAATGACACTCTCAGATCAGCACCGCCCAAGCAGCTACAAAGGCCTCCTGTGCAGTGGAGTGATCATACAGCACAAGTGCAATGAACATTACCCACTTTAAATCAAAGTAAAAAATAAGCCTAGAAAGCTCCGACACTGCCATTTCACACAATTTTTTTGCAGATTGGCATGAAAAACGTTTGCTTAACACGAGGTTGGTTCACAGAAAACTTTGGGTTTCAATTTGCAACTTCCAAGCGAGACAAGTTGCCCTTTGATAATTTGCAAACTATCAATGAACCTGCACTCGCTGTTAAAACAGAGGTTCAGGCGAGTTGGTTGTTCGTGATATACAAGGGAACAGCGTACCCCCAAAACAAGCACTCAGAAGTCCGACGTACACAAAAGAAAGAAATACTTACACAGCGCTGTCTAACAACTTTTGCATGTGTTAGACTTCTGAGTGCTTGTTTTGCGGGTGAGCTGTTCCTTTGTGCATCATGCTCTTGCTGTCCTCGTAAAATTTAAATTTCACCTAAACTCTAAAACTTTACACTTCACAAACTTGAACTTAATAAAAATATTGAAAATATTTTAATTTTTCTAACCTAAGCAAAGTTTGAGACTGTCAAACCCAAACTTTAAAAAAGCTCAAGCTTCAAATTTTGCAAATTGAAACTCAAGCCGTGGCAGAAATTGAAAGCTGCAAATTTTGCATATCTGAACCTCGGCGAGATTCAAAATGTCTAAAATGTTTCGAACTCAAATCTTGGGAGGTTTGTGGCATATCTATTTTGTACACAGTAAACATAAGGAAAATAATGCAGTACATTTTCAGACTATCAAGGTCAGGCACCAAGATAGTCAATCGCTTTGTTAATAGTGCCACGCGCGCCGGCGAGCAAGCGCGTGCGTGGCTGAGTGGTTACCGCGCTTGACTGTCGCGCTGAAGGTGTAGGTTCGATTCCAGTCAGCGGACTGTCCTTTTATTTATTCTTTCAGCTTGGCGTTCTCGTAAGTTCAAAAACATTCTCGTCTGATCGGGTTACGAGTGTCCTACGCACCGAAAGCTCTACCCAAATGTTCCAGAAACCCACGAGGGTATACATTAGGGACTCCGCATGGCGAGCGGAGGCAGTCTCGCCCCAGCTTTCGACTCTGCTGTTACGCTGACTTCGACGCCCGCGACACACTGCTGTTATCTTGTTCCCTTTTTGATTTTTGGGCACAAGTTTGTCCCATTAAATGTTTCAGTTTCCCCAGTTATTCTTTGTTTCACCTCGTCATTCGTGACAATAGTTGTAAAAAATACGGACACATATACAAAAAATTGAATGTACCATAGATGCCATGAGATGTCAAGAAAACAATAGATATTTACCTTTGCAACTTTGGATGAGGCATCATCCCCAATTGCGGCGGCCAGCATCTCATTCAACAAAGATTCCAGGTCACTGCGGATCGCTGACAAGAACACACATATTAGGATTTCTCCCAAAACAATCCCATCTCTCTCTACACATTGTTCAGTGCTCGTCAAACTTGTACGGAATACTTGTGGAATATTGAATGCAGAAAAAAGATAAAATATGAGAGAACTGCAAATATTTATGTAACTGAAGGTATGCTACGGACATAGTGGGGCAGAAAGAGAAACAGCTTAGGGCTAGCGCCAGCTATGCACGCACACACAGAAAAAAATTAAGTAGAACAAACCAAGAGTAGGCTTAGCATGTGTTCCAGATAAGTTTGCTGAGCACTGTACACTGCTCCACATTGTTCTACATTGTTCCTCAGCTCAGAGCTTTGACGGAAGGTGGACGAGGTCGAGAGGTCATTGTAGTCCCTGAGCTTTTCTATCTAGACCAGGGGTCTCAAACACGCAGCCCTCGACTCGCTGGGACACGGCCCGCAGGCCCCCAACCCGCTACGAGTCCCAGTTCCCATGTCTCGAGCGCTAGAAATGGCATGCGCTGTAGTGATCTCATCTCGTCAATTCATTTTTGTTCGAAAAATAGCTCTGCTTTTTTAACAAATTCACGTACTTTATACTTAGCTGTGTTCATTTGCCCGTTGTTTTACCTTATTTTTTTACTTCCCAGATTTTTGTAGTGTACGACGACTCTGCTACTAGGCTGCAAGCGCGAGCTATTCGTTGAAGGATGCATCTCGGCACGAGCGAACTCTTGATCAGCAGGAGCAAATACCAAAGATAAACTTAATTTTAACTTAGTAACTCGCAACTTGGCCGGATTGTTACGATAGGATTGTGCGAGTTCTCCAAACTTTAGATCATCAAGTCAAATAATGTATTATTCGATTTGATTTCGCATGAAACACTGACAGTACGCGGAAGTGGAGCTACGACCTCGGGATTCTCGCCTTCAAAAAAATATAGCAATTTAAATACAAGTATTTGTTCAGAGTGTTAATAAAAATCGTCAGTAAAGCAACAACTGTCAAATTAAGTGACAGTTTTTAGAGACATGTAGAGCTTTGTTAATGCCTGCGTGAATTGAGTAATAGGAACGGCAGTGTGCTTGCGCTCTTGTTCCATTCAAAATGCCAACATGTTGCCGGTGCGGTGTCATTTTAGTTCTGGTGATGGCATCAGGTCAGGGCCCAAAGTAGTCATATAAACAAATCAAATCTAAATATCTCGCTGGGAAAACTCTCAGTTTGCACAAAGCATAAAGCACGAGGTTCCCCCCCCCCCCCCCGTCTTATGTTGGCCCTCGACCTTTCCGGTTTGGGCTATTTGGCCCCCACACTCAAATGAGTTTGGGACCACTGATCTAGACAATGAGACAATTAAAAAAATACAATAGACACATCATTTTGACTAGTGTTGTCAGTTATTTCAGCTTTCCTTCTCTCAGGATTTAGCTTGATTTCCCCTAACCAGCTTGCCCATATGCTTTCGCTTGTTGCAAAAAATTCTGATATTCAGGACCAAGGCTGTTCAGACTAAAGAGCTATAAAGGCATCCTGAACTGGGATATATGAAAAAGGAGGCAAAAAGGGCAGGGCATATGACACAGGGCTTTTGAGATTGAGTGCGTTCATGCGCCATCGGCTGGATGCACACGGACAAAGCTTATCTATACGCAATTTACACAAAGCTGCCTAAAAAAATGGTAATTTATGAACTTTCAAAACTAAGCAGTGGGTGTTCACAGGATTTCTATATGATACTGCTGCATGCATGGCTTAAATTGACGTCACCTGAGCTACCATTGTGGGGGCCTTGTTGCCGAGCGAGTAGCTTCTGCGGCAATCACTTTACATTATCGTATTTGCCTCCTCAGCAAAAACAAGTTGGAACAACCTCCAGCACAGTCCAATGACATCATAAGCAAGCCATGTACAGCTGTTTACTACTGCCTATGTGGTACAGCTGCAACAGAAAAAGATTAGCATAAGTGACCGATGACCGAAGCGGCAAGATCGTGACGCTATTGTTCCCGAGCGCGCCGATAGTAAGAGTGCCGGGCACGTTTCATGTTTCAAAGCAGGGATGCATGGCACAAAGCAGCCCATCCTAAGGCCCATATTTTGAAAGCTATCTTATCCTTCCCTTTTCGGCCGAGCAATGCAGCAACGTAATTCCGCACGCGAGCCCATTTATTTTTTATTTTTTTCTATTTTATTGCTTAGGCGTTGTGAGGCGGCGGTATTTTCTTTATTGCAGTTTTCCCCAAAAAATGACAATTTGCTGCACGACAGATTGGCAAAGGTTGTGGGCGGCACTGCCTGCATGACAGGGTAGCAAAGGTTTAAAAGCATGTGTAGTTCCCATAAATCCTGCCAAAACGACGTAGGATGCTTCGAGTTAACGACGCGACAAGCGTTCAGATCGTGACCTTTGTGCAAGAAGGTCGGATGAAAGGAGTATTGCTGCAGAGATCAGGTGCTCACTAGGAACCGTAACTCGTATTGTGCATGCTTTTCTCGAAGAGGCGAGGATTAGGGACGAGGTTCGAAATGGGCACCCAAGAACGACCACGGAAGAGGAAGACAGATGGGATGTGACTGCAGCTTGCTGTGATCCTTTTATTACTGCCCAAGAGATATGAGAACTTAACCTGTAGGTGTCCCTGTCTATCATCAGAGAACGCCTTGGTTCAGTCGGGCTCCGCAGTAGAATGGCTTGCCAGAGGCCGCTCTTAACGCGAAACCACAAGCGGCTTAGGCTGGAATTTGACACTAGGTAAAATCTTTCCAAGACAAATTAGCAACTTTAATTTAAAACAACCTTTTTCTTTTTTTTCCTTCAAGGCTATAGTGCAGGAGATGCTGGAGGAACTGGGCATACAGGAGCTTCCATGGTCTCCAAAGGGAGCGGACTTTAAAATTATAGAAAATGTGTGGGGCAGACATATCGCCCGGCACGTCGTTTTGGCGGAATTCATGGGAACTACATATGCTTTTAAACCTTTGCTACCCTGTCACGCAGGCAGTGCCGCCCACAGCCTTTGACAATCTGTCGTGCAGCAAATTGTCAGTTTAGGGGAAAACTGCAATAAAGAAAATACCGCCGCCTCACAACGCCTGCGCAAAAATGGAAAACAAAATAAAATAAACGGGCTCACGCGCGCAACCACGGTGGCGCATCGCTCGGCCGAAAAGTGAGTGATAAGATAGCTTTCGAAATGCGGGCTTTAGGATGGGCTGTTTCTGCCGTTCATCTTTGCTTTGAAATATGAAACTTGAGTATTGCTGCCCGATATGGAGCCCCCACCAGGAACACCTTGCAGCGGCACTGGAGAGTGTCCAGCGTCGGGCCGCCTACGCCACCTTGGCTAGGCGGTGCGACACACGCATAGCACGTTACCGGGAAATGCGAACGGCTGATTTGCCGCAAGCTGTTGGGTGGAACCCGCTTGCCTTACGGCGAGAGGTGGCGTCCATACGACTGCTGACCAACCTTTTGATTCTGAACTCGACAGTCTGGCGTTGTGCTCCCTTTAAGGCAAAACCGGACCGGTTAATTGCAGCCTATCTTAGCCAGAACTGTGAAGCATCCCCAGTCTTTTGTTGTGAGGACTGTGATGCACTGGCGATCATTGCCACCTAGCTTCACCCTGTGCCCACCCACGGCACGAGACGAAGTGAAGGAGTTCTGCCATAGAGGAACTAGCCGTCTCCGTCATTTGCTCACATAGCGTTTGTGCAAGTATCTAGTTTAACTTGTATTTGTCAAAAGTGTTTTGTTGCTTTTGCCGCCGCCGCCTCCTCCTCCTCCTCCTCCTCCTCCTCCTCCTCCTCCTCCTCCCCCCCCCCCCTTTAGTTTGGGTGTATGCAGACTAACTGGTATGGGCCTTCGGCCTTTCTGCTGTAATCCCGACTCTCCTGAGCCAAATAAATGAAATGAAATGAAATGAAACGTGCCCGGCACTCTTGCTATCGGTGCGCTCGGGAACAATGGCGCCGCGTGTCGCGATTTTTTCGCTCCGGTCGTTGGTCACTTGTGCTCATCTTTTTCCGTTGCAGCAATACAAGTTTGGTCGTACGAAATGAGCCCCGTGGAAGCTCGTCCTAACACGTACTCATGGTCAGAACAGACCCATGCAGCGGACCCGTACACAGCGAGACTGATAGCGCGAACAAGCGGTCGTGGGTTTCTAATGATCTTGATATGGAGTCGAAAGGCTCTCATCAACTCTACTCGTGTGACAGCAAGTGCTCGTCTGGGGCATAATCCGAAGCGCTAAAACTCGGTGCCCACCAATGCCATATCTTGCGAAAACCGGCAATGCCGTGTTCGCGTCCACAATGTCGCGCAGTAGTTAATCGATCATGGCACTTTATGTAGCCTCGATACATGCTTCACAAAGTTTAGTGGAAATCTATACTTACGGCTGAACTTCACGACCTGTGCGGCCAGCAACTTGCACGTACCCGTCGCCCGCCCGGTCTTCTTGTCCCCGTCGGGCCAGTTGACTTTGACCCAGTTCGTCTTCTGCGTTGGTCCGCTGAACTCCGGCCACGTTTTCGAATTATGCTTTACGACCGGGTCGTAGTTTTTAATTAACTTCACTGACTCCACCGATAGTGATTCATCAGTAAACCTAAACAGTGCAAACTTGTCCATTGCCGGGCTGGTCAAGACAGAGGGCTGCCGAACGTGCGCCTTCAGGTCAAGACAAAGCACAAAGACAACAACACGCACATGTGCTGCCCGGTTGCGGATTGGATTGGATAGCGATGGCTGTAACGTGCCAACGTTGCCACCGACGTTGTCTGCACACCCCAAATTCCAAACCGCGTCCAGTTTGTAATCTTTGTAAATTCGTATTTATATGTAGCATTTTTATTCGTACTCCTCAAGAGAATACTTACTGTTTCTAAAGGAGATTATTTCTGCATTACTGTACGTTTTATAAAAAAACAAAACGAATCTCAGTTCAATGAAAACAGACTTGCTTACAAAAAAAGCACACCGCTCATTAAACTGAAGCTCATAGAAAAGATAGACATGTACAAATTACCACATTCGTTGGAAATGCATGATCCTTTTCATCAGTACCGGACGTACACACAGTGGTGTAACCTTATCATTGGCCAAAAAGCAAAATGCCTTTGTCACTGCTCCAAATAACGGATTTTTATTGTCTATACTTGTCCAGCTCGTCTGCACCCTTTGCATTACAGCATTACAAAGATACATGAACGGTCGTATAATCGAACGAAGTTTCGGCAGCGTTCATCTTTGGGAATATTGAGCGTGTTGGTACTGCTCACGGATTGCAGCTTTCATGGCCAATGTACTACCAACAGGAATGGTAGCTGGCTCTACTGTCGAATAACGTTTAATTAACAGAGGTGTTTGGGGTTGGGCACCACAGACGGCGTCCGACCACACATAGATATGAGCTCCATTCGCTAAAGCGTCGTTCGCTGAGCGAGGTATTGCGTGGCAGGTTCGCAAGCTTTGAGTCCGCACTAACCTGATGTTACCAAATTAGGTTAATTATTCCTTTGGTACGACGTGATATTCGACAAGGGTGCCGACATCAGCTTTCTTTTTTCTTTCATTTCTTATCAGGAGTGCTACTCCAGGGTCCGAAGGGTTAGATCGAGGCTCGGAATACGCTACGTAGCCGAGATCATGGCGCGCAGCTGACCCAGTCTTAAAAAAACAAGAGCGTATTCCCACAGAACGCGCAAGGATCTAGGGAGTCTGGTACTTTAGGAGCGTGTTGATACTGTCACAAACTTCAGAAAGAGAACACATATATACTCCAGCTCACAAGTTTCCCAATAAGTTGTGTGCAGCAAAGCAGAAGACACGGGCGCGAGCACGCTGCTTTCAGAAATGCCCGCGAGCACTGGTCTAAACAGAGCATTCCGCAAACCTGTGCCCTCGCGCTCGCGGTTTTGCTGTGCACAACTCGAGCCTACGTACGGGTTGGGAGTGGAGGGCTGTAACATATGCCTCCAAAATCTCGAAAGGCCGCCCCTTTTTGCAATCTCCTCGAACGCGATTCATTCTTCTCCTAACGAGGACTGGTAGGCCTAATGAACATTGCCCTCTACCTTGACGACCTCGAGACCTCGACTCGTCGGACACAAGGCGTGAACGTTGAGCACTAGACTGAAGGCTATAAATCAGGGGTTTGGATTTCTGGATAGATCCTATCTATCTATCTATCTTAAGAATGGAAATAGATATTGCTAGATAAAACGAAAATACAGTAGTTAGGTGGCGCGAGTTACCTTCTGTTTTCAATTGGGAGATGTACCGGTTGTACCAGATTGTATTATTGATGGGAATATCGACAACGTTCGTGTCATACTTGCGCAGTGCTTGCAGGGCTTAACGATAGAGGTAGGACATCTGCAGCATTCCTTTGTGCAGTTTTGCACGTGCCAGGGCACTAGTGACGCTCTGATTTGCATTTACGGGACTGCATTTCCTTCTGACTCCGTGACTGGGAAAAAGCAAGGAAAAGACGCTCGGCCATGCCTTCAAGGTACAAACGCCACCTCAAGCAGGATGTGCCCTTGCACAGAAAAACTGAAAATCGGCGCTTCAAAATGCAAGCGTTAGCTGCCGGGACCCCTCCGACTGTGGCCTTCCCTGGTATCGGAGCTTCTGAAGTCGCTGACAGCTCGCGATGTGACGAGGTCTCGGAAGACGACTGTACTAGTGGCGAGGAAGCAGGACACGCCGAAGAGGTAAATAACGCGCTTTTTGGTGCTGTAAGTTGTATTCACGCACTCGCGCGGTACTCCCTGCAGTGGCGTCACAAGGGGGAGGGGGGGTTGGACGCCGCTGCTCCCTACGGTGTGGGCTTTGCCACCTCGCGTGGTTCGTCTTAAAAAAAAGGTGTGTGTGTGTGTGTGTGTGTGTGTGTGTGTGTGTGTGTGTGTGTGTGTGGGTGGGTGTGTGGTGGGGGTGTGTGGGGGGGGGGTGGGGGGGGTCTTGAATATTGTGGTGTCTTGGCCACCGTGGAGACATCGTGATGCAGGCACGCAAAGCCGGATTGCAACCGATAACAAAATTTTTTATTCAGTAACCTCCACTGTCCCCGTGTCCTGGCTCCACCTTTTCTGCCCCCGTCCCAGGCCCGGCCTTACAGGTCCTATTTTCTTGCGGCTTGGTGGCGCTAGCTGTGGGCTGGCAGATAATCCGACGACACTACTGATATTACATTGCACCTCATGGTTTCTGGGTGGGTGGTTCACCGGGGACAGAGAGGAAGGTGGGGAGGCGGGGGTCGGGTTAGGCTCAGGCTTCAGTTAGTGTACCACAGTGTCACATGCTTTGTGTAGGAGCGCGACACGTAGACCCAATCTGAGCCCGGGCCTTACCCGAACTCCATACCCCCGACCTCTCCTCTTTCTCCCCCCTTGCACAATGCACCCAGAAACTACGAGATGCATTGTAATCTAAGGACTAGGCCCCCCCCCCCCCCACCCCCAGAACCCCAAAAGACAAACCACGCGACGCGGCAAAGCCCACCCCGCAGGGAATATTGCCCGACTAGCGACATCAACACCTCCTATGACATTGATGTCGCTGGTCAAGTGGTACTCTCTGCTGGGTGGGCTTTGTCACCTCGCGTGGTTTGTCTCGAAGGGTTTTGAAAGGGTGAGAGTAATGACAAATCTCAAAGCTTATCACCCATGCCATTTAGTAGTTTCTGTGTTCTTGAAAGTATACACGAATTGGCAGCTGGTGTGAGCGGTGCCATTAGATTACATTGCCTTTCGTTGTTTTTGGGTGCTTGGTTCATGGGGGACGAGTGAGAGTTGAGTTAGGCCCGGGCTTAGATTAGTGTATCTCAGTGAAGTGCGCTTCGTGTAGGGGCACAACACGTAGACAACCTAACCTAAGCCCCGGCCTTACCGAAACCCCCCTCCCTCCTCCTCTCCTCCCTCCTGTTCCCCCGTTGCCTTTCAAATAACCGCAAAAGCAACGTAATCTAAGGCCCGGGGCGCCCCTGAGCCCCTCAAGACAAACCAAAGGAGGTGGCAAAGCCCACCCCGCAGTGATTACCACCTGACTAGCAAGATTAATACCCGAGTGTTTAGCCTTCACCTTTACAATGATATTGTTTTACTCCCCAAAGTTTCTAATTCCTAGTTACAAAATACAAGAAATCAGAAGAAGGTGTGAAGTTTCAGATTTTTAGTTCAAAAAATTTGTTTGGAGTGTTCACACAATCTCATTCCTTGCCACCATGGCCTTCTTTCGCAAACAGTGCCCCGACTTTGCTGTACCGCCGTGAAGCTTGAGCCTATCCTTTATCAGCTGATGTTCGGCAGCGGTGCAAGTTAGAAACTTTAGAATCCTGTGATGTGACCTCCCCCTTGACAAGCTGGAAGCCGTAAATGCCAGCCTGACACTGTTTTGGGTGTCAGGCTGGCATTAACGTCAACAAAGGATGCCATTTAAAAGAAAGATGACTGGCACTAAGAAAACTAAAAGAATGCGAGTAACGCAGAAGTCTTCAAAACTTTAGCTTGGGGGCTTTGAAATATACATGGAGATCTTTATCATCTTCCTAACTGGACAGACATAGTCACCTTTCTATACAGGAAACTAAAAGTAAAATAAGAAACACTGTGTCTAAATGTATGTTGGACGTATACCCGAAACTCGGAATCTAAATGTTTGTCGGGTGTATTTGGAACCCGGACGGAGCCTAAAGATGTGTCGACTTTTGCAGAACTGGGTGTCTAAAGATACTTTAAACGATTTGTTTTTCGCGGGCTCAATATTTCACGATTTAGGTCAAAGCTGAAGTTTTGAAATATTTTGCGGGTCCTACTTTTAGAAACACAGTGGAATCTCAATATAGATTCCAATGTGTTTACATTTTACCGAAATTGTTCGCGGGATCTATTTTTCGCGAATTGTAGGCCATTTGCGAAATTCACAAAAATTAGGTCCTTGTAAAAATTAAGTTGTTTACAGTATGTCGGACGTAGCCGCAATGGGAAAGGGAAAAGCTATGATTATTTTATATGACAGTGTTTGGTCCTTGCTTTGACATTCGGGTTGCTGGCTTGGACAGATGGGAAAGAAAAGTAGAAACAGTTTCACTATCCTTTAGTTAAGAGGTATAAGAATAGTCACATTTTTGCAAGACTGCAGTCTGTTTGCAAACTAGGCTCCCAAACAGGCCGCGGTCACCCTACACTGTTGCTCAGGGAAAATAAATATAATCTAAGGGTCGAGCATGCGCTGCCCAGGGTTCATCGCAGAGGGCTCGGCATAGAAGTTTGTGAAGGGAAAACTAGAGAGGTTAACCTGAATGTCAGTTCTGGTTGGCCACTCTGTACTGGGAATAAGGGGTGGTGGAAAGAAATATACACCAACTCATGTTTACAAACCGGAGCGCCCCTAGCGGACGCCACCGGTGCCGCGCATGCGCGATGGGGGTGTGGGCAAGAAGCTGGCCGTTGCCCATAAACAAACCATTGAACTGCGATGTTGTCGGTGTCGGTCTGAGTCCCCCTGCCCTTCTTCACGTTCGAATTGTTGATTGTGCGTCTTCCTGGCGATGTCTGACTACTTGAGTGGCGTCAGAAAAATTACCGAGGCTCGTTACATTGCAAAACTTCGCGTGAATAATGGGACATGTGGCGGTTCATTCCGCGTGGACGCCGCAGTATGTACGCTGGAGCCTGATTCGCATGATGAGATTTCGCTCGCAATTTTCAGTCGCGACGCCGTTCGGGCTGCAAAAGCGTGAACCGTAGCTGAGATGGTCGACGTCGATACTGAAAATCGCAAACAGAATCGGAAAAAGTGAATTAGGCATAACAAGTCGGTGATGGTCGCTGGTAACAATGATCAACATCTCCTTGTATCTACTGTTTACATCGAGCCTGCTTACCAACCTTCAAACATAAGTACCGGGCCAACATTTGGTCTACGGGCCGGTGTCGTCTAAGAGAGCAGACGACAAAACGTTTGAAAGAGCAAACGACAGTTCGAATGATCAGGCGACCGTTTGAACTTGAAGACGCACTGAATGTAATCCGCAAGTGGTCCGCACAACTTGACGGTTTTCTGGCGTTCATGTTGGAACAAAACAAATAAATCTGATGACCACAAGTATCCGTGAATTCAACCCAAAGTGCTTCCCGCCCAAGCAATCGTTGTCCGACGGCTTCTGCTTTTCCCTTTTCACGGCACATATCCAGATTCTCGGACGAACCGAGCACGGGAAAACTGACCTTCCAACCTGTCTTGACTCTTTTGGTACGGCCCCAGTCGTGGCGTTTTGACGAGAAGGCAGGTTTTTGTCTGGTTCCTTCAAAGCAACGCAGGAATACGCGTCTGGCATGGGGACTTCTGCCCACAGCCCCAGACCGGAAGTGCGACTGACGCGCCACCACCGCGCCGTGACGTCACAGAGATGAGTTTGTGTATATAGTAATGAGAAACAAAGATGGGATGAAAATCGTCAGTGGAGATAAATATAGTGATAAAAACTATGTTAAAGGTCTCACACACTTAGTCTCAGTAAGGCACGTTGCACCACACAAATATAAGTGCAGAGATCGGTAGGCGGGAACTGGCGAGACACCATGGCCCGCCAATCTTTTTCATGCTTTGCACAATGCACGCCTCTACAATGACACATGTTTCGTAGTTTTGCGGTTTTGTACTCACTGCTGCAGCCAAAAAGCTCAAAGATGCGTCAAGAGATCTTCCTCAGCCACTCCGCTTAGAGTACTCTGCACCCTGAATACAGCCCTTTCCCATTGTGGCGATGTCCAACGTATCTTTAGATCCGCGTCCCGGGTTTGTCCGACATGCCTTTAAATACAGTGAATAAGAAAATGAGTGAAATGCTCAGAAATCCTCAAATATGTGAATGACACAGACGTCTCCAAAACTTCAGTTTCCTCAAACAATATTGATACCTTTATCGACTTAGAACGAGAAAAACATTAGGTTTCGCAACCAGGCGAATTGAAAATGTCACGTTGTGATCAATACTAGTATGGAGTGGAAGTAGCAGTGCTGGCCTAGTGCCTGACAACCATTTGTGTGTCTTCATAAAAGTAGAATAAAACATAGATTTTTATTTGCAGGATATAAGTAACAAAAACAAAGATTTTTTACCGACTTTCGTACTCCACGGTGAAACTTTACACTGAAAAAGGCTATGAGTGCGAGCTCCCTGCATTTAATCACACCACGACTGTAGGAGCACTCGAGCATAGGTGGAAGGTACCCGCTTGCACATTTCATTTTCCAGTTAGTCCATTCTAGGGTAAGACAAACTATAGTGTAGTTGTGCTTTCACCTTCTTTCTGCACCCAAAAAAAAGTGCAAACATGACGTGGTGCCTTTTTCGTTTTTTGCCTTGAAACGGTATTGGCGGGCACTGATTTTTAACATGTTGGATTAACCTCAGACTGGGGTACAGAAGAAACATCAGAATGTAGAAGAGACAAAAAACAGACAGGACGACGTCTCAAGACGTCGTCCTGTCTATTTTCTGTCTCTTCTATGCTTTGATGTTTCTTCTCTACCCCAGTCTCAGGTTAATCCAACATGGTTAATATTCACCAGCTCGCCTGCACCCTTACGATATTTCCACTGATTTTTACTTCTGCGGTTGCTGCCTCAAACAAGCACTTTAAATGACTCAAGTCGTTTGGCCGACAGCTTCTCAACTCTAAGAGAAAGACAGAAAAACTGACAATCACTTTTTTGTACTAGCGGTGTCATGCTATGTACCCTGATCCTAGGTGCGAAGTCGGATGACAGATTACATGCATTGTATTATCCATGACTAGAAGCTCATAAACCCAATTACAAGTATAGTAAATCTTATTAGACAGACTGGACATTTGTGTGCATCCGAATTTACTTTTAGGACCAAGGTAAATTATTTAGTGACTTGATTGTAGGCCATCTAATGCCAAGTGGTGATCGTCCAGTACCATCGGGACTTGGCATAAGCCATGTTATGTTCCGTGGAAAAATATTGGAACTGAATAGCTTTGCCTTTACCAAACCAGGTTGAACCAGGATGCTCTTTGCCACCAGAGGGAGATGTGTAGGGGTCTCCTTCAGAAGAGCTGGCAGCTGAACAAGTAAGATTGTGATCTTTGGGTCTATATTGAAACAGATTGATTTCATTCGTTGTGTCACTGCTATAATGAATCTCTCAGAATTCGGGTGATGTTACTTGAATTTCAGTAAATATTGTCATGAATGACTGGCGAAGAGGCGAGAAAGAACAAAAGAAAACTGAACATTTAATAAGGTGAACTGTGGTCAAAACAAACTAACAAATAGCGTCACAGATGTCCGTGCGGCGCAGCAGCGGTGTCGAGCGCTTGGGCGAGATTGACTCCGAATTGCCAAACGGGGCCCTTATATTTACGCGTGGGCTTATGGAACAATCGATGTAGAATGTTCGGCAAGTAGAATATTCCGATTTTGAACAAACAACTTCTCGAATTTACAAGAACATTATTTTAAGGGTTAACAAAAAGGTTTGTCTGCTCCTAGGATTTCGAACCTCGGCCCCTTTGTGTGGCTGGCTAGTGCCGAATAACCATTCGGCCACAGAAGTGCTTGCCCAGTAAAGCGCGTGGCAATATCAGTAAACTTGAGATCTGTTTCTTTCTTTGCC
>JABSTQ010003345.1:0-47241 GCA_013358835.2 Ixodes persulcatus
GTTCACGTGGAATGACCATAACCATATTTTGCGACATTTTTTCTCTTATGGGGAGGCACTCCCTTGGAGGGTCTACTTTTTAAGTACTGGTGCTATCTCAATAAAATTGGCAGGGCATACTAGGCATGCAAACTTAGGAGGCTACACCAATTTTCAGCTGAGAAGGTCAATTTTGTGCCAAGTTACAGCCTCTTATGTCAAAAATATGATACAACTAGTAGTGCCGCGGGAAAAAAACTATCGTTACAAAATAGTACCAAAATGTTACAATTTTTTGCTTGGATATAAGGACGAGTGACTAGGACTAATCGGTAGTGGGTTTCAAATAATTTTAAGTGCCATATTTAGCGTTAAAGTAAACTTTGAAAAAGAGGCCAATTTCATTAAATTTTTTACTTTTACAAAAGTAAACATTTTCTCGCTAAAGAAATAACAATCTTGAAAAAGTAAGCCCATAGTCGAGTTCTCCAGTAAATTTTACTCCAGAAAAACCGCACGGCGGTTCTGAAGGTACTTCAGTCATCCAACGATAGTTTTTGAGCAATGAAAAAATGGCCAAAACATGAAGCTGAGTAAAACGCATTTGAAAATTCACATTGTGTTCCACTTTAGATGGCACTTGGCACTTAACCTAAAATGCTCCTGGAGCGTACGTCAGTCCCTCCTCTGCATGGTCCTTCTGTGCTTTGGCCGCAGCTTCCATCTTTCGTCTCTTATGTGATGGCGTGGAGGACTTGAGGGTCTTCACCTGGGCCTTTGCAACCTTCGTCCGAGTGGCCTTCACGGCTTGTGAGGTCTAATGGCTCCCTGGCTCAATGCCCATCTCTAAAAGAACTTTCTCGAAGCCTCGAGGACCTTGGTTAAACTCCAAGACTGCCAGAGCCATGACACACTCGACAGTCTTTAGAGAAGCGAATTCTACCTTTGGGCACTTCTTCCAAATCAAGGCGTTGAAATATTCATTCGCGTTCTGGGTCTTCATCCTGGAACATCTTTTAAGCAAATCCCTCCGTGACAGGCGGTTATACAAGGGCACTAGCTCCTTTGTTATCTCCTAGGAGAAGGCCGGCTTGTGTGGCCAAGATGCTGGTGATTCTCCCGCTTCCTTGAGGTCCTTACTTCGGTTGAAGTGGTGCCAGGAGTCCATCCCAGTGGGGCAAGCGCTGTGCCTTGGCTCCTCGTCAGTAGAGTATGAATGCAGGAGACTAGCATACACTTTACGCTGCATGGCTGTAACATCAGGTGCGTGTCTTTGAGGGCACAGGCATAGTAGTTGGTCGGTTTCTTGATCTTGATGTTTGTCAGCTTCCCTTTTCCACCAAGTCCCTTTACTTTCTTGAGAGATTCTAGGCCTGCGCCACACCTCCCACCAAAGTGGGAAGTGTGGCCGCGTTTGTGCCAAGTTCCATCGAACGGGACGCACACGTCCAGCAGTTCGTCTTTTGCAACTATCTTCGCTTTGCGCACCGACTGCGCTGCACTTCTCATGACTTTGCCGGCAGCTGTCACGGCTGCATCATGCACTTTCGCGGCAACTTTTTTGGCAGTCTTCAGACACATCGACGGTGGTAGGTTTATGCCGGTAAAAAGATGGGACAATTTCGTGAAGCTCACCCCCGAGTCCCGTGCCGAAAGATTGATGCGCGCCGCAAGTTCGTTTAGACGAGTGTCGCCGATGTTGACCGAGTGCAGGGCTCTTGCCACTTCTCCACAAGTTGTGCACAAAACAACAAACTCAAAGTGAATGCCTTTCCCACTTTCTGTCCGTTCGAGAGAAGATCCCACGCATTCCGAGCACAGCAAAGCACTCATCAAAACCTTGATGCAGGAAACGTCGATCAAGCGGTAGCCTTCAGGCTCGCTGCTGTCATTTAGGCCTAGTGGCTCCTCGGCGCATTTTGCAGACTCCTCTTGTTGCATCATCGCAATCTTCCGCTCAATCACACTCATCTTCGAGTGCAGTTCCGATCACCGGCGTAGATAACGAGGGCTCCGGTGGTCCCGGACGATTGAAATCTTCAGGTCCCGACGCGGCGGGAAGCACAAAGGCGACGGGAGAATCCGAGGCACTCGACGACGACGGAGCGCTTGAAAATGAGGAAAGATCGCTTCCGTTGTCTGCATTGCAAGGTTGTCCACTCCCTCACCACTTTGAAAACCGATTGCGGCTGCCGAACTTGAACGGCGAAGGCTTGCCACACAAAGTCACCGGCACCGCGGGGTGGAACGGTCAAGCGCATGCGACGCAGCTAGGAAACGAAACTGACGAAACACCGACTGGCCGAAATTGCGCGCTAGCAGACGAGTATGGGGTCATGTGACAGGTTTGAGCAAATCAGAGTTCCTTCTTTGCCAGTGTGGCCAATAAGAGAGCGTGCAGTGTTGTTTTCTACGGGGTTTCACGGTTGGTGCACACGATGTCTCGCAAGTAGCTCTACACCAAAAGGAGGAGGGTGAAACGCTCTTTCCAATGAGGGGTGCCTCTCTGCGCTAGGCCTAATGAACGCGGAGCGAGCACGCTTTGAGTATGGCCAATTTGTGCAACCGCGCGCGTTTTTACGAGGCGCGCGCGGCCGCCGGTACGTCGAAAATAATTTATTTTGGAGTAAATAGTTTGTCTATAGGAATAAAACTTTTTGACAGCATTCTTCAAGAGTTATACAAGCTGATAGGACTATTTTTCAAAAACGTGACTTTTTTCAAAAAATCGCGATTTGGAGGCCGTGCCTCCCCTTATGGAATCATAAAAAAAAAATGGAAACTGTGACGGCTGTGATTGGGACATCCAAAAGCACAGCAACCGACCATTTTCTCACGAAAAAACCTCAACACTGAAAGTCTGTACGCTGAATACCATGCGGCCCTGCATGCGCGTTGCCTTAGGATCGGTAATGGTGGCGAGCGTCATTCGCACGGCATTTTTCGTTGCTAGGCCCGACGTCGGTTCTATAGGAGGAGCTAAGGTACGGCGAGAGGCCACCGATGACAATAGACGTCCAAACTCTTTCCGTATCTATGGCTCTGTTAAGAGATGGCAAGGGTTGTAGGCGTAGCGTGATTAGCGGCCGTGTGGACGCAGGGGTACCGGGGCAGCTGCTGCTGGGCCGGTGGCGAGCCGGCGCGGAGCCGACACTGGTGGCCCCCGTGCGGAGGGACGGCGGGGACGGGGGCTGTGCCCTGCCCCACTCCCCCCCCTGCCGGGACCTGGCCCCATGGCCCCCCCTGCCGCCCGAAGAGCCCCCCGTGAGTACCTCTCAATCCTACACTCAACTCCCAGATTAACACCTAATATGGAGTTGTTTTCTACCACTCTGGTGAGAGACTGGAAAGGTTGCCGCCATCTATGAGGGACGGCGGCTAGCCGGTTGTCTGGTTGCCACCGTCACTCACAGATGGCAGTAGCTGTCCAGAGTTTTGTGTTGACATTTATTTGTCCACGGACACGAAACTGGAAAAACTAGCCCTCAACAGCTCTGCTGTAAAAAAAGTCCTTGCGCCTAAGCCAGTCATCGCTCCCTCACGGACAGCTTTTTTTGGATTTGGGTTAGCACTTGAGGCAACGAAAGAAGCATTTCAAGATCACATGGTGCCCATGCCTGCGTGAGCATCGGCGTGAATTTTGTGTTTCTGTTCTAATAAGATTTGAGTTACCAGTTGGTGCTCGTACAGTGTCTTTGTCCTTGTCCCAGTTGTGCTGTTTTCAGTACCAACACCTACCAACTCGCCCAAATGTCCGTCCTGTCAAATGTCGTACGTGGAGATTTATGCAGCCATCGAACCCTTTGACTCGTCCTGTACGAGCAAGTGGTCACAAACGAGCGTCGAAACGAGCATCGTAGCGATCGTCACGAACACGCCGGGAGCGTCATAGCCAGTTACGTACCAAGTTTTAAAGCCCCCTGGGACTCGAACCTTTGTTTGCCGTGGGGAGCGTGCAGCACCTAGAGGGGTGTTGCTCCCTCTAGGAGCAACGTTGGTTTCCTCTCTCTAATTTTCAAGCTGACACGTAAATTCGACTCGTTAACCTGAAGGCGGCCTCAGAAGCCGGTCAGCAGCGCCACCGACAGTGGCGCCGCGTAGCGAAGCTCTCACGGCCTCTCTTAATGTGTCCGCAGCGTCCTGGCCGCACCTGCGCTTTCCCCTATTTCTCGCTCCGGAGGTTTGGCACCTCAAAATCAGAAAACCCGCCCGCCCGTCACTTCGTACGTGCTTTCGCATGGTCGGGCCCGCAGTCATTGCTGGGAGCTCATGTGCAATCCCGCAGTCGTAAGAACACACCGCGTTGGAATATCCGAATGTGCTCGACGGTCCAAGACGACATTCGTCGGTGATCTATAAAAAACTGCGCGAGAAGTATTATCGTCCGATTACCCTTCGCTCGCCGACTGATCGAGCGTACGTGCCGGGTTTGAGACGATTGCGGCGGTTCTGGCTGGCGCATAAGGGGATCTGTGTTCTCAATTTCCGGGTCGTAAAAGGAAGTTACCTAGCATTGGGCGTTATCCCGAACATTTTCTATAGCATTGTGCTCGGGTAAGCTGACGTGCCTTAGAAACTGAGGTTGGCTGCATGTCTACGACAGTCGTTGAATGCAAAATGCCTCTGCTAGGAGCATGCTGCCACTGTCTCGTTGCACGCTTCCACCGAGGTGCTAACATCCGAAGGATTTTGCTCGAATGTAAACGTAACGGCGAGAGTTTTGGACGCTTTTTCTGCTTCCTGGGTTTTGTCAGCACGCTCGAGGTTTTCTAAGCGTGTGGATGTCACAAAATAAACCTTCTCCTGGAAAAAATTTCTTTTTAATTTTTTTATGGGGGTACAAATACACATTTTGAGTTGAGAGATTTTGAAATGCGTCGCGACGTAAATGTGGCACTAAAAAAGATTACTTTTTTTATGTAGAAAGGTTATTTTGTGACAAACGAGTTCCATCGGTGCACCGTAAAAAATCTTTTCGGCGTTTATTGTTGCTTTATACAGGGGCATTGAGAAACGTATTTTAACGTGGAATATCTTATAGGACCGGCTATGTAGCAAAAACCCGACCCAAAAAAGACGCTTAGGCTATCTCTCGTGACCATAGAATATGTGACGGGTGTCGCAGTGTCACGCGACGAATTTAGCAGAATGTACGATCCGTCAGTGATGGTACGTCCCTTTACGACCTCTTTGCAACATTAGTTGCGTCGTTACATCTGTCCATGAAATTACACGTGTCCGACCTCAGTCCCATTGTTACGTCTGTCCATGACATTACAGCTGCCTGCGACGTCCCATTCGTTTGTAACGTTACATCCATTCGTTACGTTAAAGGGTCCCTGCAATGACTTTTAGGGGCGAAGCTCCTTAGGGGCTGGCCATGTCCGTCCGCCGTCCGTTGTCCGCCGTAGGCCGGCGTCAGGTGCTCGTGCTTCTGTTCGTGAGATCACGTGCTCACGAGCACGTGAGCACATGCTCACGTGCTCGTGTAGGGCAAAAAAACAATTGGAAAAAAAAAAAGATGAAAAAAATTATGAAAAAAGAAAAAGAAGAAAACAAAAAGAAAAAAGAAGAAAACCACACATTCTCCTACTGACATGAATGAAAAGGCTCGGCATGCTGCGGCTCGGCGTCTACGCAGACAAGCACCACCAGAGCTTCGCCCCAAGCAACATCATTCACCACGTGGAGATGCGGTCAATTTTTTTACTGGTTTTTAATTTGCACCGAACCTGAGCGCACTGAACGTAGTAACTTAATGAAACTTTTCTTTTCTCAAATTTCGCTTTATTTTAGAAGTTATAGGCAAATTAGAATTACAAAAATAAGCAAAAAATAACCTCCTTCATGACGTCGTAGGTCCTGGCTTGAGTGGCCTTGAACTAGAGGAGGGGTAGTGGGCTCATTGAGCGTTCACGGCTGCCGCACTCCGTGTCGACGGCTCGAGAGGGCGCCACTAAAGCATGTGTTGGATAGGATGTATGAAGCGGGTGGCAAGGGCGGCTTGCATTGCATTTGCTGCGCCATTAAAGACTACCCAGGCGAAAATCAGTCCACTTCCAGCTGGATTATGGAACTGGAAATGAGGCAGTCCAGCTGGATTAGCTGGACCCAGTTGGATTCCACTGGACCCAGCTGGATTCCAGCTGGAATCCAGCTGGACTGCCTCATTTCCAGTTCCATAATCCAGCTGGAAGTGGACTGATTTTCGCCTGGGTAATTTGGCATAACACTTCATTGGCCATAAACGAAAGCAAACACGGGGTAAAGATCAGTTCAGAACGGGAGCCAACTTCGCGCTGCCATACCGCCAAATGGCCAGATCGCCGACCAAGCCCGCGCCGAAGGCCTTCGGAACGCTCAGAACCAGTCGGATCCTCGAGCCGGTATATGATCACAGCGCCGCCGCGTACATCCGGGATTTTTCTACGCTCGCCGTTCGTCGGGGCCTCATCCCATCAGCCCTTTCTAGTATGCGCCTTTTTTTCCGCCGCTTGGTGGCGGGTATGTCGACGGGTCATTTCTTGTTTCCATACTTTATAAACTGCATTTGTTTCCTTTCTGATCTAAAATACTGAACAAAAACTAGTTTCATACATAATTGAAACGGTTCGCGACACTTATATTTTGTATCTCGACTAAAAAAAAAGCTTTTAGCGTCTCTGACCGGTAGTAAGCCCAGGACCAAAGACGTCACATTTCGCGCGCTTTCGGCAACGCGGGTCGCCCTCGTAGGCGGAGGAGGTTTCCGCGTCGTCCGGTTAAAATATGACGCACTGATATTTAGTTACTCTCTCTGTGCCCGCTGTGCCCAAATGGACCCATTTCACGCCGCCGTAATTAGTCCAGACGGGGCGGGTGCCGTCTCGTGCTCGGCTCGTGCAGACCTGCAGCGGCGTCGTTGCGCGTGCAGAAAGATGGCACTTTCCGAGATGCGGCGGCATAACTGGAGCGTCTGGAACGCGTCTCGGACCGTTTGCCGCCTCCAAAACAGCGGTCCCCGATTTCCGCCCGACACAAAAAGTATTACGTCGACCGCGTTAGTGGTCAGAGCAGAGGTGGTGGACTCGCCAGACGGGCAATCGTGTTGCCTTCTCCCACACTGTTTTCCGGACGCCGTCATGATGGGAACATCCGAAGGCGAAGCTCGCGCGACGTTGCCGTTGGGAGACTACTTTGGACGGCGAAAGAGTCGGGAGAGGAGGACAACGAAGCCGGCCGCTGAGAGTCCTCTCTTTCCCCAGCCTCGGGGCGTACCAGACGGCTGCGGCCAGGGGGGCGTCTCCCCAGCCGACGGCCACGTGACCCGCGGCCCCCCAGAGGGCCCCCCCGCGGAGGACCTGTTTGTGAAGAAGGGCTGGCTGCTGCGCCTGGGCCCCCAGGGGGAGTGGTCCAAGCACTGGTTCGTGCTGCGCAACGCCTCCCTGGCGCACTTCGGAGACCCCTCGGCCGAAGAGGCGGGGGCCGGGGCCGGCCTCGACCTGCGCAGGGTCCGGGACGTGGTCACGCTGGACGGCGTCGAGCGCAGCTACGCCTTTGCGGTCCTGGTGAGGAACTCCGGACAACGTCGTTAAGCGAGAGGGACAGACTAGAGGGAAAGGTCTCGCGTATTTCAACTGCTTCGGAATGGCGGGATTGGATTGTTCCAACGCACCTTTTCCTCGCATGGAGGTTACCAACTCCATCCGAATTTGTTCTTTAAGAATGGTATCGCAAATTGTAACCAAGAAATTCTGACAGAGTTGATTGTCTTCATGTATGGAAAAGGTCTTATGGAAGGATTGAATCCTAATCTTCCATAAGGTCCGCACCTAGCTCTTGTCTAGCTTATTTTGCGAGAAAGCACTGACTCGCACCTAGTAAAAAAAAAAAAAGATAAAAGAAGTTGACAAGCGCTCTACCTACTGAGTCTTGGGGCTGGATAAGCCAGGAGCTTATCCCGGTTCATCCGGCGCCAAGATGCAGCAACAAAAGGAGTCTCCCCGCCCTCAAGATAGCGAGATAGCTTGTGGTAAAGCCTTTTGTAGGTCGGGCTGGGATCCCGTTAGGATTTTCGGACTAGTTTGAAATCCACACAGAGACAGAGCTCATCAAACGTAGGAACACGGAAGAGAAACTTTCTTCTGGAAATATAATTTATTTTAGGAGTTACTAAGATTAAAAACCGAGCAAAACATTTTAGCTCCATGGCGTAATATGTACAGTTAATTGATTGGAAAGTTGGAGCAAAGCGGCTGACCAATTAGCGACTGTTTCGGTTCGTGGCTGCCGAGGACGGGTCGTCGCCATAGCCCCTTGCATCGTCCTAGATTCAGGCTCCGAATGCGACAACGTCGTTCACTATGCCACGGTGTAATCGAAGCAGCGATGTGGCTTGAGGGTTAACTGGACCATGATGGGTTCAAAAAAGGAGCAAAGACAAGTTCAAATAAGCATTTATGTTGTCCCGAATGTCGCGCAAATGTCGGCCGAAAAAGCTTGCAATCTCGCACATATCCAAGTTGCTCGGCACGAATCCGCCTGCCACCTTTCATTTGGACGAATCGACACTTGACATTCGTCGTTTTGAGCGGGAACGTACGACTAGCACGTGATCGGAGTTAGCTTATAGGTGAGGCCGTCCTGAATTGTAATTAACTCTACCTCGGGCATGTCGTCCAGCTTCAAGCCGTTGTCGGCATTCCGGGCAAGTGCATCCGGCTCGTTAGGCCTACGAAGCTTCTCGAGGTAACGCCGGTTGCACGCACAGACTCGTCCGGTCGAGCGCACCGATGTGGAAACCAACACAAAAAACAACGGTACGCCAAACTGACCTATGAGAACAGCTAGCGCATGGCAAGAGCAGCTGATGCAAAGGGCAGAAAAATTGACCGCATCTCCACGTGGTGAATGATGTTGCTTGGGGCGAAGCTCTGGTGGTGCTTGTCTGCGTAGATGCCGAGCCGCAGCATGCCGAGCCTTTTCATTCATGTCAGTAGAAGAATGTGTGGTTTTCTTCTTTTTCTTTCTTTAAGCAGACAGATGGGATGGCATCTCAGAACCCCCTACTCTTTTTTTTCTTCTTTTTCTTTGAGCCTTTTCATTCATGTCAGTAGGAGAATGTGTGGTTTTCTTCTTTTTCTTTTTTCATAATTTTTTTTCATCTTTTTTTTTTCCAATTTTTTTTTGCCCTACACGAGCACGTGAGCATGTGCTCACGTGCTCGTGAGCACGTGATCTCACGAGCAGAAGCACGAGCACCCGACGCCGGGCCTACGGCGGACGGCGGACGGACATGGCTAGCCCCTAAGGAGCTTCGCCCCTAATAACTGTCCTACCGGTTTCGTTCCGACATCCCGAACGTCATTCCGGAATAGGGCGGATGGGTGCCCGGGCGCTCGCAAAAAACTGGCAAGCGTCTCAATATCTGTCTTTTTGTTATTTCTGCTTATTCAAAACGTCTAGTTTTCGGACTTGTCGCACTAATTAAAAACAACTTTTTGAAGAAATAGGGATACTTTATGAAGGGATAGACTTTATTTAGCCTGTATAGAAGAAATTCTGATGGCTCTTGCCAATGCTGCCAATTGCAAAGTAAGCTGCACGTTTTGAACGCACCGGCACGCCACTGGACGTTGCGCTGCCCAACGGAATCAAGATATGATTTTGTGGACTCATTGCTCGAGTAGCCCGAACCGCTAATGAGGAAATGAGATAAAAGCGCAGAAGCTGGTTTAAGTGATTGTATTTGTCGTACCGAAAATTTCGGAAGTTTCATGTGTCTCATTCCCCCTTTTTGTGGCCTCCGAAAAACTGCAAATCTGTTGATCGAAAAAAAAGGCTCGAGGTAGACCTAAGCACTTCTTGTGAGAGAGGATAGAAGTGCGAAACAATCGCACGACAGATTGTACATGAAAAGTCCGTCGTTGTCGTCGTCTGCTTCAAATGCCGGAGAAGCAGAAATAAAGGGTCAGTTCGATTCGGCCAGAACGTTCTGAACGAGTTCTGTCCGAGTTCAGAGAAGTGCACGAGTCGTGCAGCGGCGGCGCAGAAACCAGTGCAGCCGCCGCGCTAGGACTTGGCGCTGTGATCGGCTTTCCGAGCGGAAGCGCAGGGTGTCGTCTGCATCTGTTGGCTCTTGTTTCTCCACGGCCACGTGTGTGCTACATTTAATTAGTCGCGGTTGGATGAGACCATTCGTGTTTCCTTAGTTTTAAAGTATAATAACGAAATCTTTTCTTTTAAAAAATTTTATTCGAGTGTACTAAAAACGTTTTCTGCACGAAATGGGTTGCTGTCTGCATTTTTAACGGCCGTTCGGTTCCTGTCGTTTCCATAAGCGTTCGTGTCCTTCACATTCATTTAGCAATTGTAGATTCATTTCAAGTCTATCGAGTTTCGCATTTCGACGATAGGTTCGCGATATCAGGATGATTTTGCGTCGGGAGTCACTGGCGGCAGTGGCGCAATCGGTAGCGGTCACCTCGAAGACGACATGCCTGACGATACCGTTTTGGCAAATACAGTTCTCTACCATAACTTTGGCGTCAAGCTGAAGCGTTTATTCCGATTCTCAAGAAAGACCTGCGTGGAACTACCAAGCCAATGCCGATTCTCGGCGTTTTTCCCAGGCCCGTTTGTGGGCGGTCCACAGATACCAGCGGACAAAGCATGCAGTATTATGCTCAGCTATGTGAGGGCCAATGTACTAAATCATCAGACCTCTGCAATGTATCGGAGTCGGTCAGTATCATCCAACAGCAACTGAAGGCGGAGACTATCAAGAGTGCATGAACCTTTGCCGTGTCTGTAAGGAGAATATCAACACTGTGGATCCCCACATAGCAATCAAAAAGAAACAATTTACGTGAGCCAATATTCAACACTTACCACAGCGAACCAAAGCTTTCACGAGCAGGTGCCTAAAACACTTTCAGAATATCATAATCAATCAAATTCCTTTCCTTGGTTATGATCTCAATTCCGCGTCCTCCGCGGTTACGTTATTATCACAAATGAGAAGAAATGCAACCTTCCTATCGGCGTTATTGCTAAACATCACAGACATTTGATCAAGAGCTGCGAAAAATGGCACCGCGAGCAGAAACGGACGAGGAGTGTCGTCTGCTATCGTCGTCTGCTCTTGTTGTCTGCTTCTGAACGGACGCTGAACTGGCTCCGGAGCCGGTGCAAGATTTGAGGAACTGGGTCTGAACTCGTTCAGAACTGGGATGAATCGAACGCGCCCGTGCAGCGGCCGTGCAACTTCCGGTTGAATCGAATGCACCAGTTCCTGCACTGCTGAACTAGTTCAGCCAGTTCAGGCGAATCGAACAGACCTAAAATGTGTAGCCACGTGACTTTGGCCATGAGGTGTTCCGTGTCTGATTTTGGTTTCGAGCAGTTGAATTTTTTGGCTTTGTTAAGAATATATGTGACTCTGCAGCAAAAGATTTATCGGATAGTCTCCGACACCATACTAACATAGTTACATTTGCGTCTACTACACTATACTAAATCGCCTAACAAAAAATTTAAAAAAAAAAATTTTGTAGCGTGTTGGGATAGTAAAACTGTTTATTTGCGCGCATTTTATTCAGCTAGTGATTGCCTTAAATTGGGAAGGGAAGAAGTGTGAAACCGACTCCTTTTATTACGTTTATTGTCTGCACTAGGTGAATTATTTTGCGTGTCACCCGAAAGTTCTCACATTTTAGTTTTATTAGGGATAAAATTTCAAAGGCAGAAATGGCGGCTAAATATTCCACAATAATTAACATTTTCCCAGAGAATGTATCGAGGATAACTCGAGGCAATTGAAAAGCAACTCATCTATTGCCTTAGGAAAGTCTTTTTTTATTTAGGAGACACCAGTGAACAAACAGGCATACAAATGTAAGGAGGACGAGAGAGACGCATCAACCGCTGGACTACCAATGCATTTAATGAAACACTTCATCTTCATCGACTGGCTAGGATCAATCAAACCTAGTTTGCTTACTTCTTCCTTTTTTTTTTTTCTCTCATTTTTAAACTAGGGCATTCTGCTCGTCTGTCTACTTGTGGGCGATACTTCCAACTCGCAAGAACGTCCCCTCTTCTCTGGTTAAGGTCACAGATGGTGAACTCACACACATGTCCCCTTCTCTTCTATTTCAAAGCTTCTAAAAACCTCACGTGCGAGCCGGTTTCGATGGTGTCCCATGATGGTAACTTTGTCTAAGTTTGCCTTGCACTTGCAGTCACGGCAATGTAGGGCTAAGGACCTGCTGCCGTCAAGTTCTTCAAACTATTGGCATGTTCCCGAGTCCTATCATTATACACCGCCCGGTCTGTCCGATGTGTTTCATTAAATGCAGTTGGTAGTCCAGCAGTGAATGCGTCTCTCTCGTCCTCCTTACATTTGTATGCCTGGTTTGTTCAGCTGGTGTCTCCTAAATATGTTTAAACCAACGTGCTCAACTCTTTCCCGTGGCTAGGAAAGTCCTTCCATTTTTGGGCTCCAGAGCGATCCAAGCCGCCTAGCGAACTACTCGCTAATAAGCGACTCGGCAGCAAAGAGACGTTTTAACGAGCGCCCCACCGTCGCAGCTCCGGGACGAAGGAGAGGTGGTGCTCGGGCAGTGACTGGGGTATCCGCACCAACTGGGTTCAAGCCATCCGCCGGGCGTGCAGAACCGCAGCGGGGAGGTGCCCCGGGCACCAGCCAGGGTGCCACCATCCCGTCATCCCCACCGGCCCGCCGGAAGAGACCCCGCCGAGGAGCCGCCCCCCCGCGGCCCGCGCGGAGGCGACCTCTTCGAGCGACGACCACTCGGAGTACTTTTCCATCGTGGACGAAGAGGAAGAGGAGGAAGACGGTGTGGACTCGCCCTCGAGGAACCTGCGCCCTCGCCACCCCTCAACCGCACGCCATCTCGAGGTGGGCGGGGCTCGAGGCACGCACTCGCGACGCTTACGACAGACTAGTTGCAGTCTCTTAGCCTAGATCGAAGCTTGGTCGGAAGTATGCGCGTACCACTTTGTCGCGCAGCGAGGAAGAGGAAGACGATGGAGGGCACCTCCTGGCAGCTGGTATCGCAAACGCGGCCCTCCCCGATGGGGCAGTCTCTCTGTAACGAAGGTCGAAAGAACACGCTGGCACCATCTATTGGGTGGAACACTCGCCGTATAGATGTTCTTACTTTGTCTTTCACCGGTGCTTGGCAATGTTATAAGCGACCATTTTCGTAGATAGCACACGTATATAGTCAAAAGCAATCCAGGATAATCTTCTGGTAAAAGATTCCCGACACTTGGTCGTAAGCGAGTGTGGTAATCAGCCTTTAGGTGCAGCAAAGAAAACGTCTTTTGTATTTTTACGGTGCTCATTCAAAGTTGATAAAAAGAGACATAGCCTCTTCCTGCCTTCAGGCTGTCTCGTCAAAAAGTTGCCAGCACAAACTAGCGATGCGTTTTAAGCATCAGATAGAGCGCTTAAACGATGCAGGTTACCCGCCTCCTTGATTTCCAGTGTGTGTGAAAGCATCCTTCAAAGTACAGTGCAGTCCACTTATAACGATATATTAAATGCGGAAAATCCGATCGTTATAACCGATTATCGTTGTATCTGGACTGACCCTGAAAACTGCCCAAAATAGTTCCCCCAAGCAGAAGGTTACTCACCAGTGTTCACTGAATCACACCATAGAAGAAGCACTGCAATATAACAAAGTTTATTCTAGGGTCATCAGCAAGCACGCAATGAAATGGTGTTAAAACACGCTCAAAAAAATCCAAGATCTCCGCTTGCTTGTGCGGCAGCTGCAGCTTGACTATCGGGTGTGCATCGTAGTTGAGAAACCACTGGTACAGGGCCTCCTCAACATCCTCGTACAAGGCTTCCCTAAGCCTTTTCCGCTGGTCGTCAAAGCCGCTTGTTCCAGCCTTCTTCATTACGACGTCCCCGGATTTCAGGATGGTCGATATCATTGACTGAGAGTGCTCATACTTCCGGGCGAGACTTCCGACCTTGAATCCTTGCAGCCAATCACGTAGGAGTTGCTTTTTCTCCTCGAAGGAGATAGCTTTTCGCTTCGTCGGAGCAACGTCGGAGTCATCTCTCACGCCAGCGACGCGGGGTAGAGGAGGGCGGGGAAGGGTTACGAGGTTACGGGTATGTTGATGATGATAGCGCCGAGGTTTTAAGGCCACGCGCAGCGCCTACTCCCGGAGTATTCGGTCGGGGCCCATCGGCGATGATCGCGTCCGCCGATCTCGGTCGTTTCTTCGCGGAATTTCACAATTTTTATCTCATTTTCTGTTGAATTTTCGTAGTAACACACATTCTACGCGATCATGTATTGATTGTTATATCCGATATGCCGGGAAAAATGCATCGCTATATACGGTTTATTTTTACATAGAACCAATGCAAAAATTGATGCTTCTATAAAATCGATCGTTATAACCGATATATCGTTATAAGTGGTATCGTTATAAGTGGACTGCACTGTAAAGTATTTTTATGGGCAGTCGCAACTTTTTTTATGCCGTCTTCGCGTTTGTTCGACCGACGCGCCGATCTTCGTCAGGATCCAAGATTCCCAATCTTGCTCAATCCAAGTCCCGAATCGTTCCGCCTTATAACAATATTATGCGGTCGAGGAATCACAATCTGTGACTCTACGTGTGAAGCCAAAAATCTAAGCGAAATCGGCAGAGCCACACAAAGAAACACGCCCTTCTCCTTGTGCCGGACAGATGTGAAAAAGGACTCAGTCGACTCGATTGTGCGCCTCTCCCCATCCTCGCTCCTCGCTGCACCGCACGCTGCAGCTGTCGCATACCGAAAGCACGGCCGGTTCTGCTACAGTAGTGCTGCAGCACCTGATCCTACGACAGCAGCGCAGCAGCGCAGCCGCTTCGAAAGCTTCCTGCGAAGGACACGTGGCGGCGCTAGCCGCCGCCCGATGTAGAAAAGGCCAAATTTACACAGTCGGCAAACGCCTCTCATTCGCTTCATGATCGGGGGTCGGTGTCGGTGGTTCGGTGATTGTTGCAATTCGTATTTCGACAAGTCGGTTAGGTTTGTTGCATGGAAGTTTGGACAGCGGGAAATTAGTCTGCAGCAAGGAGCGCCTAGTCCCTCAACTGTAGATGACAAAAAAAAAAAAAAGAAAGAAAAAAGGTAATTGAGCCTAACGTACCCGGATTCTGCAGCACGAGCTTTTGCCCCACGTGCTACGAGCTGCGATGCGCTAGCAGACTCGGCCACCGTTCCACCTTTTGATCAGTGAATTGTGAATGTACAGAACCTTGTTTCTGAAGTCGCAAGTATGTCAGTATGCGATAGGGCAAATTCGGTTTTGCGTGATAGATTTTTTGCGCTCAACTACCTACTGCAAGAAAGTTACCTGTACTAGAAAAAATTTTGCCCAGTCCCGCGGACTTCGTTATAGAGGCGTTTGACTGTAGTACTTTTGATTTTTGAACTGGGGTAATAAAATTTAGTGATTGCGATGAACGTGTCCAGGGATAAACAGCTTTCGAAAATGTTGAACTTCAGCTGGAAACGTTTCAACAGTAAAACTTACTGTTGCTTTAATTTTGTTGACACAAACAGTCTCTTTCTGGGGTATTTAGGAAGCTGGAGGGGCTGTTTTTGCAAGGACTACATAGTTATGCTTTTAATGACGAAGAATGCGTCTTAGAGACATTTGTTACATTCGGCGCAGGTGTCAAGACTCTTTAGGACGACATGACTTTGAAAAGCTTTGAGGTCCGCGTTTGATCAACAAATGGTGACACATTGGAACTTGTCTACGTTCCTGCGTTTCAGGTTGGCTCCCGTGAAGGTCGAGGATTCCGACGAAACCGACAACAACATGGCGACGCCCGCATCTCCCGTTACGGACGAACCTAGTACGAGCTCGACTCCCGTCCAGTGTCCCGTCTGCGGACACGCGATTCCAGGAGACGGACTGGTTCAAGGTGAACGGACACATTGACGCTTGTCTGAACCGGCCAGCCATCCGGGAGATGCTGTCGTCCCAGACTCCGACGCCGGCTTCCGGAAAGAGGTAGTACACGTCGTGCTTCCTCTGCGGATAATGAAGACACCCCGGCTTGAAAATCTCTGTGTTATCTCCCAGGCGAAAATCAGTCCACTTCCAGCTGGATTATGGGACTGGAAATGAGGCGGTTCAGCTGGGTCGCCTCATTTCCAGTTCCATAGTCCAGCTGGAAGTGGACTGATTTTCACCTGGGCTCTCATCCGATTTAGATTAAATTCTCACATGTAGCTTATTTTGGGTGGTATTCGCAATTCCGGCAAGACAGACGGCACCCAGCGGGAAACGCTGAACTGGCCGGAACAGGTCCTTTCGCGATTTACGCCCGTCCCCTGTGGCCTCCGTGACTGCAGGCCGTAGGTGACTGGTGTAATGATAGCCACCGAAGAAGGGGCAGTTGCGTTGGTTGTATCCAAAGCAACGAGAACGGGCAGCAACGTTAGGGCCGCAGGCAAAACCACGAGTCTTAATTAGGGTTCCATGTTTTATTATGTACTGATAAACATGGCAAATTAACCCTCGAGGTGGTTTTCTCTGAATCGATAAAAGCCGAGAAACCCAAAATTCAAGCTGTCCTTGAATAAAAAAAAAAAAAATGCCAGCTTTACAATAAGAAATTTTCTATACCCTACTTTTTTTTTGTTTTCTCGTTGACCCGGAAGACAGTTGCATTGAACTGTCCTCGTGGTTGTTCCTTTCTATCAAAACTTCATTCCTTGCCCCGTCCCTTCTCTTATCTTACCAGCCTTACTGCAGAAATTATTTTAATTTATAAATTATAAAATATAATATTTTCTTCTTTCACCATACAGTCGTCTTACAATTAACACAAGCCCGACAAACACCGCCTTTTCTCCTGCATTGAAATTAGACGCCGAGAGACACCAAATTAAAGGGGGAAAAAAATAAACACCAACAAATAACCCCCGAATCTGAAAAAAAATAAATGCCGAAGACACGGAGCCCTGGTCATAAAGAGCCGAGGACTTGGGTGCACCTAGCATATTGCTTCTCGTGTTGTGTAGGGCAAACAGCTGTACCGGTGACTCTGTCGTTCCCGTCGTATCAACGCGTTGCCCAGGTTGCTCGAAACGCAACCTATGCAACTGCATGAACCAGACATTGCGCATTTATCGACACTCATCGGCGCAATCTGAGCGGAGGAAGTAATTCTTTCATCGCTTACCCGAAGAATGCCAAGCTGCTGGCCGGCTTATGCAAACGCACCGCCGCAGGTTTGGGACGTACCGTATTTACTCGCATAATGAACACTTTTTTCCCCAAAACATCGACACCTATTTGGAGGGTGCGTTTATTACGCGGGGTAAAATTTTTGCGTTTACACACTTTGCACAAGTGTCATTTTAGGTGCCAATATGACACAACAGGGTACTGTGGCACGTCTCCACTGACGGAAGCGCGTGCACGGCCGGTCGTGGGCGTGCCACAGTATCATGCTCTATAAATTGCAATCCTTTTTAGGGCGCTTTCGGCGAGCCTTTTGCCGAACGAAAAGGGCCCTACGAAGCTCACTCAGCACGGAGAGCGACGCGACCGTTCTTAGGCCTAACCACTTCACAATTTCTGTCCAAAAGCGGACTACAGACGATGGCGTATTAGTTGACATCAATGCATCCGATGGGCGAAGAATGTCCGGGAAAGGGCAATTCCTCGCCCCCAGCTTCGTTAGGGGTGCGCGTCGCTCGGTTCCACGGTTGATCACTTCGCAACTACGCATTTGCAGCCATTACAAGAGTGGCTTGGCTTGACTCGGCCTGAATGCTTGGCAGCAAAATAAAATTGGCTCGGTGGCTAGCTAAGTTGGACGCAGTTTGAGACTCGCGGAGCCGGAAATTGGAGGTGCATTCATTACGCGAGGGGAAAAAAAAAGTTCAAATACTTATGCCCGTTGTGGGTGGTGCGTTCATTATCCAAGTGCGTTCATTATGCGAGTAAATACGCTAGTAAAAATCAGGGCCAACCGTTTTGAAGCCAGGGCTTGCCCGCTCAAACCCGAATGCCGTGCATTGAGCTGGCACGTGGCCCCAGTAGCAAATCCTTAAAATCGAAAAAAAAAAAAAAAGACATCTAGGAAATGACGTCTTTTTATTTACACAATAACGAGTTTTGATCGGTTACGCCGTTCAGCGAAAAAAAACTGCTGCCCACAATATTTCCTTCTTTCCCTACGTTTCACAACCTAGTACGCGCTTCGGAAAAAAAATTCTTTCCTTCGGCTCCCGGTGCTCGCAAACCGGCATGTGACACGGGACGTGTCGACGCGGACGTCCAATTGGACGCTTGAAAGAGTCCAACCGGACGCGAGGCGCTCTTCCGGTCGTTTTCGCATGCAGCCACGTCTTCAAGCGACGAAGCGTTGAAGACGTGCGCTCCGCACGGGTGGCGCCGACTGGCAGTGATGCCAGAATTGGTGGTAGCTTTCGCACATTTGGGTGCACGCCCCCATTGCAAACGTCAAAAGACTCAAGGCATAAAAAGAAGAAAAAAAAATGAGCGAAGGTGTTTTTTAGAAAGACTCTTTTAGGACCGTCACCACACGGCACGGCCTGTTTTTGACCGCCATATTTGCCCGAGAGTGGCGACCCCTATAGGCCACTGGAGTCGTGAAAATTCTCGCTGGCAGTTTGAGAATGGCAAGATATGCATCTTTTGAGTGCCTAGCCTCCAACACGCGAGATTTTAAAAAAGCATACTTGACTATACACCTTTCCAAAAAACGCTCCTAGGCCGCCGCCATGTTGCTGATGCTGATGCGGCTGGTGCGACTCTCGCGCCCTCTATCAGCTAGAACTTTTCTGCCATTCTCTGGGACTGTGAAGACCCGCTCAGCCCGGTTCTCTAGCTACGTTTTTTCGGTTTTGCATTCGACGTTTTCTCGCCCCTCTTGAAAGTTTCCACTTAATTTTTTTTATGCGTGCTGCGTACCCTTTCTGTGTTATCTTCCATTGTGAGAATTAAGGCTGGTAAGTGCCTGCCATTCAAGTTTTTCTGCTCGAAATTCACGGGAAACGAAGGAGCTGAAGGACGTCGAACGACCCTCGACGCGATTTTGCGAACTTTGTTCGCCCCCGTCCCAGAGATAATCCGTGTAGAATCCTCAGTCACCTCCAAAAATAGTTGTCCGGGTTGGGTGGGAAACAAACGGGTCAGTCGGCTTCGTTCCTTTGCCTTGGTGCTGTTGTGAAAAAAAGAAGCTCTCCCTAAAATGTGCCCCAAAACGAAGTCATCTTGGATTCCGTCCGATCGTCAAGATGTGATTGTCGTCGACTGTGACTGTGTTATTTGAGATCTTTCTCAAATAACTTTTTTTCAGATAACGCTGCATCGTGTGGTACGTACAATATATTGCTCGAATGATAACTTCCTAAATTGTATGTCCGTGTCCTGTCCATCGGTAAACACGTTATTTGTGAGCGTGAAAAATGCATGCCTTTCGGCTCTCTTCTGTTGTAATTTATTTTGACAGCTAAGCGCTGTCGTTTGACATGCGGCGAATCGCGCGGCGCCGTCAAAACTTATCGTAAAAAACAACAACAAAAACTAGACCTCTACATTCCAGTCGCATTCGTTCTGTCGTGCGCGTACCCAACAAAAATAGTTTATAGGTTTTTTTATTGCTTTTTATTTTTTCAAATGTTTTACAATGCTTTCTCAATGACCTCGGGAAAGTACATGCACCATGAAACACAAAATACAGCGGGAAAATATGATAATTTAGCCGCCAGCAGTGTTTGAAACTGTGCCTACGCTGGCTGCGCATATCGAAATCACAGTCCACTCGGTTAGGGTTATCAGGGACGCCGGTGAGAGTCTAGCCTCAAACCCAGTGACTGGGCTCGAAAACAGTTTGCTGTCCCTGGGGTCGAGTGTTTCTTGGAAAGGTGTATAGTAGGTTACAAGTCAAGAAGGTAGCGGCAAATGCCCCTCAAAGGGAATCATATATCCCTCCGCCACCTCCGCATCCAATAGCGTCCCATCGTTTCCGTGACGTTGCGGCCAACGCGCGAGGAGGGTCGTGCCTTTCTGTACATATTTGCTTTATCTCTCGACTTTGACTTAGCATTGTGGAAACCACGAGAGGGAGATTAAGTCTTCCCCCTTCCGATGGAAACAAAGACGACTTTTGGGGATTAGCTTCCCCCTCCGATTGATACAAAGGCTGCTTTCAGGGGCTCGGTTCCTTCTCCAATGAATACAAAGGTCGCTTTCTTAAAAAGTGGGGGTTGGAGATAAGTTGGCACCACTCTGTGGCCATTATCTATCCATTGAAACGGAACAAGGAGCGTTTCCAGTGAACTCTTCTTTCGATTGCGGAGGGATTTGAAACCGGCGCACCACGCTTGTGGGAGGAGCTTCTCCTACCTTCTTAACTTGTAACCGACTATACCCGGTAATTAATAATAATAATAATAATAGCAGTATTAATAATAGTAGTAGTTGTAGAGTAGTACAGTGAAACCCGTTTAGAACGAACCCACGTACAGCGAACTATTGTCGATATCGAACTCACGAAAAATTTAAATAAAAATGCATGTAAAAAGTACTTCTTATAATGAACAACACATTGGCTATATAGAACTTTTCCCACCGGGAAGGCTCCCAAAAACGCGCAAACAATCGTCTTCTAGCATTCCCCCCCCCCCCCCCCAAAAAAAAAATGTAGGAAAGAAAGAAAATTCTAAAAGCTCAAGCCCCGAACAAAACTGAGCGAAGTGAAGCAATTCAGAAGGAGAGAAAGCTAAAAAAAGAAACTCCCTGCACGCACGCATAGAAAAAAATTCAGCACAAAGCGGTTGCCACAAAGAGAAGTGATTCAGAAGGAAAGATAAGCTAAAAAATCTAATCCCATGCAAAAAAAAAAAAAAAAACATTCAGCGCATTGTTACTAGGCAGAAGCGAAGAAATGACAAAGAAGGAGAAGCTCTCGCCTTACAACGAACGCATCGTGGAAGTTCGTTGTAAATGGTTTTTGCTATATCGAACTTATCGTAGCGTTTCCTGCTGTTCGTTATAAACGGGTTTGACTGTAGTAGTAGTAGCAGTATGTGAGATTTAAAAACTCCTATGTGACTATCCGGTAATTAATAATAATAATGGTAGCATAGTAGTAGTAATCTTTATTAATGAAAACCAACAATACAAAATGTCAGGTCTGCCAAAGCCAGAGTAAGGCTTGTGTAGCGCGATACCTGGCAGTGAAACTACATTGTTCACAATAACAAATCCGAGACAAAGGTAGCGAACTGCGATACCTGGCAGTGAAACTACATTGTTCACAATAACAAATCCGAGACAAAGGTAGCGAACTGCGATGTTAAGGGGACACTGCAGCGAAATCCTTGCGCCTCTTTTATTTTCTAAATGTCAACCACGTCGTGGCCACACGACAGAGACGCAAATTCTTTTGTTCGAAAAGACGCCAGAACATTGTTTAAAACGAATAAACCAATTGCCAGATTGCACCTGGTGGACGTTCCCAAACGTCGCTACGTCAAACTTCCCACAAAAGCAGCGCCGCTCCGCAGAAGTACGGCACCGAACTCCGAGCGCGCATAGGTTGTCAAACTTGGCCGAACCGGGTTTCCCTTCTCTCCTGCGCCTATTCAACTATTCAAGGGAGAGGAGGGTTTGAGGCAAAGCTGAGCCACTCTTTTGCCTCCACTGGCATTTCCAAAACAGCTGTCGGATATCTCGACCAGCCACGTTGTGACGCATTGACGCCACCAAGTGTGGCGAAGCTCACAATCGCGCCACCCTCGCCATAGTCTTGCCCGCAAAGTCTCGAGGCGCATCGCGCTCTCAATGGCCGCTCTTCGAGCGCTCACTGGAATCGGCCATCTGGAACGAAAAGTATGCGTAGAGCAAGTTCACTGTCAGAATGCCGAACTCTTATTGACTGATTAAAAAAAGATGGTGGGTAGACCTCAAGGCATCTAGCGTTGAGGTCTACCCACTATCCTTCCAATCAAAGCCATGCTGAGCTCTGCGTCGTTCTGACGTCACCGCAACTCCTGCGCATGAAGCAGACGACTTGCTCTCCGTATAGCCACCCGGTCAAAATGCGAACATACATTGATATTAGCAGTTTTTTTTTATCATGTTTAACTCATTTCTGGAACATGAGAGCTATATTCCAATTCTTATTTCAGTAGCCCACCCTTTAACGCCCTTAGTCACATGGGACTTGGTATTAAAATCTTGTGTGCTTTCTTTAAATCTATAAGCCTACCTAAATGGCAACCACACAATAACAAGTTTCTCAACATGCCCTACAGTGAATGGTTTGCACACAAATTAATATTTTAAAAGTTAGCTGATTTCTCTGCATAATTAGCCAGTTTGGCGCATCACAAATCTCGACTCACTCGACAGCAGTGTGAGCAGTACAGCATCGGCTTGACACGCAAAGCGTGCGCCGGTTTCATCTAAGTCTTGGTACAAGCTAGCTGAAACACCCTGTATGTATATGTTATGTACTGGCTTCTTAAAATAATGTGTAAAAAAAAAAAAAATGCTTGCGCTGCAGAATCTAGGGATTTTGGGTTCAATCCCCACCCCTACCCGTTTCGATCAGGATGAGCATAGTACCGGCGTGCGGTCGTGTATCACTACTGCATGGTGCGGGTTAAAGACCCCAGGCTAGCAGTTGTACTCCACGGGCTAAATTGCTCATCTACAGCTGGGAGACTTGTCGCCCGTTGAGGCAGACCAAGTTCTAGGCTGTATAAACATACACAACTCAATTTTTTTTTTTTTTTTGAATAACGTGTGAGAAGATGTAAAAAGGCAAGGGGACAAATTACTATTTGATTAGTGATTGATCTACTTGCAAACAACTCCAGCAGTTTATATGAGCCAAGCTTTGTTTTAGGCTGATTGCTACAACTGGGTGCATTGAACTCTGTAGAGAGAGCACTGTATGAAGATTCTGCATTTTCTTTTTACTCTCTCACTGCGAATTGTTTTCGTTTCAGAAGAACGGAGACCGCACGGAGTCAGCGCTCCAAGAAACGGCCCAAGTCGAGTCAATCCGACGAACCCAACAGAATCACAAAGTACCTGTCCCCATCTACCTCGAAAGCCTAATATTGACTCGCTGCCACCGGCAATGTACACTTGTAAATAAATTAGCTACACTTGGTTATTCTTGACAAACTGTATTGTGATCCTTGTGCAAGCTCTTTTATGAGAAAGGTCTACTGCAAGCTTCTAATTTGCTTTAATTTGTGGAATCACTAGTTCATGGCGCATGTTAAAAATACACTGCTAGCATCTGTTCTACAGCTGTGACATAAAGTGGATGCCATTTTTTTGTGAGAGCAAATTAGAAACACCGCTATAACTGACTTGATGATTGCCTGTTTCATACTCAAATGCCGTGATATTTCACTAGAAACACTACCACCACAGACAGTATAATTACTGTCAACAAGACAGACATGTTTCGTTTAATGTTCCATTTCGTTTTTCTATTTATTATATGGTGCTCGCTAATTGGTTGATGGTTACTCGGCCAGGCTTTGCAATGCGTGGCACAAGCAAACTCGAATCTCACTGTGTTTTGAGGGTAGCAATCTATTTTAATTTTCTGAAGAACATTTCCAACTTTGATGGTGTCCAGTTGCAGTAAGAAAATAAAAAAGGGAAAACCTGTCACCTTGTTATATCACAATGGCACGTGCATTGGTGCTTTGCTTCATACTGGTTCGAAAGTATCAAAAACTGTCACAAACATTGATTGTTTATTGTTGACTTTTTGGGAGGATGACGCTATTAGTGACACAACGTCGTCGGAAGGGGTGTGACTGACGACGTCATACGGTACAGGAAGTGACGACAAAGGGGGAGCTACGAATTTTACGGAGAGGAGGTGTAGATCAAACATTAAACAACTTCAAGACACGGCTAAGTCTGCGCTGCCCTTTAAAAATTAAAAGCAAACAGGATTAGGACAAAGGAAGAAGCACAGAAGACGGGATGTCATGAATGCTACGAGTCTCCCAATTTCAGTTACTCATACCTCCAGGTGTACCTCTTGAGGAAAGCTGTCCTTCTCGGGAACTTCGACCTTAATGTCGCATTAAATTGTAGTCCTTTCTCAAGTCATGAATAATATGGTTGAAATCGGTGAGTAGGGCATGGTTGGTCGCTAGTCCAACAGCTTGTGGAGCTCTTCTAGCAGACGACAAGTGTGCCGCGTCGTCTGCTTTCGCAATATGTGTAATTGGGATGAAAAACGACTAAGTAATGTTGCGAAATATGTGCGACAGCTGGCTTTTGACAATCCAGATGTCGAAAAAATTGTTAAAGTAAAAGCAGATAATATATTAAAACGTTCCTTACGCGCTGCGGGATAACGTTCGCAGTGTGCCGCCTTGACCTCGTATCGCAAAAAGAAAAAGAAAAAAAGGATAGGATGAGCAGCAAGAGTACAGTGGCAAGAGCTCACTGGTTACTCAATAGTGGTTGCTATGGGTACCCCTGGAAGACGTAGTCGTACTCTCTGTGTGCAAACGTGCACATATTGCAAACTAGGAAAAGAAAAAAAAAAAAGGTAATAAGAATCCAAGACACGATCTTGCATTCTTTTTTAGAACCGGTTTTTGCCATTTGTATTTTTGCATTATTTTTCATTTTCACCCTTGGGATGTCGCATAACCCAAGAGCGACGTGAACACAATTTATTTGATTTATTTTGGCATCTCCTCAAGCTTCCCAGCGTTCCTGTTCCTCATGCCAGCGCTTGCTCTTGTCATGACGTACGCATGACGTGTACCCTTGCATGACGTCATGGTCCTGCGCGCAACGGCAGACAGCGGTGCAACTAGCGCGGCTTTTTTTTTTTTTTTTTTCCTTTTTGGCGGGGAAATTGTCTGTTACGTTCGTGAGCTCCGCCCACGTGGATTTCGTTTGAACGCTGTTACACTTAGTTTTACACATGTATATCATGAATATATGTTGTAAGTCGGCTCGTTATGCGGACTAACAATTGTTGCATGGAAAGTCGAGCCGTAAGTTAGTTTGAGGTTAGTAGGTCATTCTGAACCTGCCGCAGTGATACACGGATACACCGCGGCTGCCGCGGCAGCGGCGGCGGTGCAAACTGGTATCGAATCGAATAGCGCTGCATCATTCGTAGCTTTCACGGTGCAAGACAAAAGAAAGAACCAGGTGAACCGTTTCTGTTAACATGTAGCATGTTGAAGCTACGAATGACACTGCGAATCGCATTGCGCAGACGCGCAGAGTCATTCCGAACTTCGGCTGCTTCGGCTGTGAAGATGACGCAACACGCAGCGCTATTCGATTCGAACCGATTCGCACACCCCTAAAATTATCTCCTAAAATTGGAGAGCCAATCAGCAAATGGAGTATACACGGAATACGAAACTAACCTATTGATTGGCGCAACAGGTCACGTGGCCCTTTTCGGCGGCACTCCGCCATCTTGGTTTATATTGGGCGAGGCATCGGCGAGCACATTGCGGGGGACAGCTCTTCAACTGACGAATTTTGCAGAGACAGTTAGCATCTCGCACGTCCGCACAAACCCCGAAATGGCGTCGCGGAGCGTCCGCAAACAAGTCGTGACGACCACGACGACGTCGTCGTCCCACAACGTTTCGCAGCAAGACCGCGGGGACAGCCCGGCGAACCCGGCGTCGCCTCGGACACCTCGCTCGTCGGACACCAACGCCGGCGGGAGCCGGGAACGCTCGCGCTCGCCGCTCTCGGCGTCCCGGGTTTCGAGAATCCAGGAGAAGAACGAGCTGGCACACCTCAACGACCGGCTGGCAGCGTATATCGACCGCGTGCGTCACCTCGAGTCCGAGAACAGCAAGTTGACCAAACAGATAGAGACTAGCCAGGAGACCCGCACCCGGGAGGTCGCCAGCGTCAAAAACCTGTACGACCGCGAGCTTGCCGACGCACGCCGCACCGTCGACCTGACCGCAAACGAGAAGGCCAAACTGCAGCTCGACGCTAAGAAGTGGCAGGCAGAGGCCGAGACCCTGCAAGCCAAGTGAGTAGCCAGCCCATGTGGGCCGCTTTCGGTTTTTGGGACGGTTCCATGTAGGTCGGGTCGGCCATATTAGCGTCGTGGTTAGGAGGAGGGGGGGATCGGTTTTTCTGACCGGCCGCCTTAGATATATTTTTCTTTTTCTTAAGGCTATTTCTAAACCATGCGACTTTGGCGAGCGGCTGTGGCTCGCGGTTTTTTTGGTTGTCTGGCTTCTAGGCGTGCGTCGCTCGAGCTGTCTTTTCGAAGCGGGGCGGTTTGTGTGTTCGCTTCTGTGAACCTTGGAGGCAGAGTTATGACAAGCTAGCTAGTTGAAGCTAGACATGATAGAACTTAAAAGGAACTAGAGAAAGGAAAAAAAAAAAAGGGGGGGGGGAAAGGGGGCATAAACGATTTGTCACAACTTGTGTTCTCCCCCTTTTTGTTCATCTCGGGTTTCGTGTAATTCCTTCGAAGCCGCTTTTGAGCCGAGAACAGAAGTTGTGATGACCTTACGGCTTTTACCTTGAAAAGAATCCGTTGTAGCCCACATACGTCGGGTAGTGTTGTTTACAAACGGAATGAATGGAAGCGTAACAAATCCACTTAAAAGTGCCGTTTTCATTGATTATTCAGTCGCCGGCTGTTGAATGCCGGTTTTCGCCGACCTTGACTGATAGGTGGCGGTGGTTTGACCGGATGTGGCGTCAGTATCGTTTCCGCCACACCTCTTCTCAGCGTAGCACGTTCCTTTTTCTTTTCTTGTATGTGTTTACTTTGTCTACGTTTCGCAATGCGCGCAAGAAACATAATAGTGGTAGCGCTAGGTTTCTTTGTACATTTTTATTTATTTCCATATTTATGTAGCAGCCACGCTTGCGAAATGGCTAGACTGGCTAGCAGTCTTGAGATGAACTTGTCTGAGCAATGTCCGTGTGAAGTGGGTGGAATTCCTACTTGTCGGGAAACAGATAGTACATGACACATTGCATACTGCGTAGAAAAAGTAATAATAAAAGAAGCTATTATCTGGACTGTGTCATGTCCGCATCGGCACTTCTCTTTGTGCTATTTATCACGAGGCATTCCTTTTGTTAGCAGTTGGTGATAAGTTGCCTCCATGGGTAAGGTTGTTCCTACACTGGCCCATGAAGCGATTATGGTGTCTTCGATCGTTTGCTCAGCCTAGAGTCTGGCAGCCTCTTTCTTCACCAAATAAACATTCAAAACCTGTTGCTCCATCTATGAAACCAGTTTTGGGAGGGTCCAACAATGACTCTTTTGTCCTTTTTTTTTTATTGAGTTTCTGACCTTTGTTTTACTCTAGCTTTGACCCTAACACCTGCGCTCTACCAGCTTACAAACGGGGTTGCTGATTCCTTGGGATTGCATCTCCCCCTAACGAAAACAAATGTGGCAAATGCAATAGAGAGCTGGTCTTTCAATGGTCTTTCAGAATTCATTTGTAGTGTTCCAGTTCTGTTTGTAATGAAGCATTTAAGTGTACTTGTACTAGGCTCCCTCTAGTTAACATTGTAATCTAACATTGTAATTTCGCTTAAAAAAAAAGTATTGTCTTGCACAAAATTACAATAGTAAATGATTACCCCAATTCAAAAGAAGAAATATGCGGTATATATGGACAACCCCACTCCCAACGTTTTTATCCTCTCATATTTACCTAATCTTACTTGGTGTTCTTGCACTAGTTATTGCTACAGCTTTCGTTGGACAACTTTCTCAGTAATTGAAGTGTAACGACAGCCCCCAGGCATCCGTAACTGTAGGTGCAGTTCTTGCAGTTGAGGCTCGCTGATAACTAGCATTTTATTGTGTATACATAATTTTGAGTTTCTTTTTGAAATGAGCCATATCTATGTGTCGTGAAGCAGACGAAAAAGAATGAGTGCTTATCGGACTAGCTTTGAGCCGTGTTCTGCGGTCACCTATCCATCGGTTTTTCTCGCATAACACGACCGATTTCAGATTAATACTTTTTGGAAACGATGCCCGCTTCTTGGAGCCATCTTTAACCGTGTGTTTGAGGGAATCCCGACAATGTTACGAGCAGCCACTTCTCGTAGTTGGGGGTAGGTCTGGTCATGCAAACACTTCCAAACCTTCAGTCAAGTTATACGCAGTCGATCGCACTCAAGGCCCATTCACACGCTTGCACTTGACTCGGACAGACTGAGACAAGACTGGGTTTTAATTGAGCCTCTTGGAATGGCTTACGACCGGATGCGCAGCAGTGCAGCTGATCATGAGCCGTCGCAAAAGGCTTGAAAACTGGTCTTGTCGGAGTCAAGTGCAAGTGTGTGAACGGGCCTTCACACATAAATGTGCAAAGCAGCCTTTTCGCTGACACCGTTCACTGACGTGCATCCGTTTGCCACTTCTTTTTAACCCCGTCAGACTCGCCAAACGAGAACGCGAGTGGTCCGCAGCAGAGCGCCGGGTCACATCGCTCGAGTCTCAAAACGTTGACCTCCAGGGACGCCTGAATCAGGCCCTTGCACAACTCAAGGTAAGGAAGGCCCCCAAACGCTTGTTTTTACGTTAACAGTCGTTTGTCTTCTGTGTGGTCGACTTGCTGCGTTTTCCGACGGCTTATGTTTCGTTATGGTGGGAGGTAACTGGCGGTATGTCTATCGCTTTTCTGGACTGGCCTTGGATTGTGTTAAACTTTTGAAGCGACAGCCTTGCGTGGAAACCCTGCACGAACCTTGGTCGCTTGTGATGGCGTTGGTCACACGGTAGCATGGTTGTGGTAGAAAATGTCTCTGCAGAGTGTAGCTGTTTGTTTGATGCTGTAGTATGGAGTGGAAGGAGTAATTGTTGTGGTAACACTCCCCCCCCCCCCCCCCCCCCCCCCCCTTTTCCTCCGAATGGAGTGGAGCAAGTAACTAGTGTAGTAACGCTCCCACCCCCTTCCCCCTCTACTGTTTAAGGATGGGGGCTGCTTATTGAGGTAGGAACTGCATATTAGTGCTAATGCACACTCTTTGCCTTGAACAAAGTATCTAAACCAAGCTAGCTTTTTTTTGTGGTCATAGTTCTCAAGCGTAAGCTATGTGGCAGTATGTGTATGGATGTACCGTATTTTCCGGTGTATAAGTCGCGGTTTTTTTTTTACATTTTTCTTGGTGAGACTTATACAACAATGTGACTTATATAAGATTTTTTTTTTTTTTAGAGTTGCGACGCCATCTTTTGTAGAGAACCATAACTACGTAGCCATAGGTGGTGTTTCCCCCTCCAGGAGGCACTGCTGTCGCCGCACTGTTTTGACTCGGAATGCGAGACATTTTAATTTTGTCTTCCCCGAAGCGGCTGCAGAATAATTTCTCGCGTCTTTCTCAGTTTCCGATTGATGAGCAGTTTCTTTGTACCATGCTCCAGCCGTGTTGCTACATGTAAAAGGAAGGATTGTAGCTAGCCGATCTTTTGGAGGTACAAAAAAAAAAGTATGTCAAGGTTTATATTTCCGCCCGCGCATCGATGCTCGCGTCGTCTCCGGTACTTGGCCTAGGCTAGGCCTAGTGCTCCAAAGGTTGGTTCGCGAGTGTCTAGCTGGCTTAAACTTTCGTTTGCTCGGCGAAACACTCGATTGCCCCCGCCAGACAGCACCATACTATGGGCATTTCTCGTGAGCCGAAATGCGCGGCAAACGGTATGTGCGATCTAGCAATTGTGCGAAACTCGATTTTGCGATACCAATGCGCGTGAACTAAAGAACTCATCGCCTGAACCGTGCAAAGAGGTGAGACTTAAACAAAGGTGCAACTTATATACCAACCTTTTCACGAAAACGGCTCAATATACGGATGTGCAACTTATACAAGGGTGCGACTTATAGTCCGGAAAATACGGTATACATTCCTCTTTCTGGAATCTTCTTTGCAAATTACGGAGCTATGTGTATAGAAATTTTCAACAGAGTTTTCTAGACTCCGGGTCATGCAAGCATAGATATTGTGCATTCCAAGAAAGGCAAAGTCTAACTGGAACTTCAAAGTATACTTTTAAATAAAAGTACTGTACAGTTGCTGACCAGGTGGCAACGGCAGCGCTTGTCTTTGTTGGTGACCACAGTCTGTGTGCCATATCCCAGCCCAGGGTCCAGAACTGATGCAAGGCCCTTTCATTTTTTTGGTGGTCCACTCTTTAGGATGCAGAGGCAGAACGGGATGCAATGGCGAAGGAGCTTGAGAAGCTCCGCAAAGAGCTGGAGGCAGAGACGCTGCGAAACGTCGAGCTGCGGAACAGGGCCAAGACGCTGTCCGAAGACCTCGACTTCCAGAAGTCCCTCTACGAGAAGGTGAGCATCAGAATAAAATGTTGCAGAGTAAGCGTGCTTCCCTAGTACCTTTTTAGAATTTCCGGTCAATGGGAAGCGTGTGGAAGGAGGACCCGCAAATGCCCTTTAAATTTCGTCCTGTGAATTTGAAAAATTAAATCCGATGGGCAACTGCGTGAATTTAGCGAAGAAAGTATGCAAGAAACTGTATTTTCAAAAGCGTGGCACATTCTCCTTTTTAATGTTAGTGATGTGATGCTATAAAATCCCGGAAGGACACTCTCCCCCCCGAGAGAGCCCATCCAATTTTTCTACCTAAATATTCATAGTGAAAAAACTTCATCGACCGCACGCAGATAGCGCGGTCGATGCGATTCCCGCCGACGGGAATCGCATCAACCGCATGATCCGGGGGATTGGTACGTGTGGCAAGCGCATTTGTAGTGTTTCCTTGTTTTTTGTCTGCAATCTGCTTGCACAGTACTGTAAACGACTTACTTTTCGGGATGACCTAAATTTTGCAAATCGCCTGCAATTCACGAAAAATAGGTCCTGCCAACAATTCCTGTAAATTGTAAACACGTTGGAATCTATATTGACATCCCACCTCGTCGCGAAAATTGGAACCCGCGAATTATTCCACAACTTTAGCCTTGACCTATATCTTAAAATATTGAGCCCGCAAAAAAGTTGTTTACAGTATGGGTTCCCATGACACGAGTTTTTTCCGCGTGTATATTGCATCGTGAAATGTGACATCCGCAATCTGCAGTATCCTCCGTGACGGGGAGTAGCGAATTCTCGCGTTTTTATTGCATCGTGAGACGGCTAACTTGACGCGTCCGTGATTTGTGGTAATTCTTTCCGTGTAGCATGGTTTCTAGTCCCGGTGTTCCATCGCTAGTTTTTGATAAAATTGCTGCTACATCCCCAAAGATAGCCCACCCATGTTTCCACAAGTTATCTCTTTATTTTGGGTAAACATTCTCGAGGGATTTTTTGGTATTTAATGTATCGGCCACGGTTGTCCAAAAATTAATCCAAGGATGCCTTAATTAAACGGGCGATGGAACAATTTTTGGACTTTCATTAAATGCTGCTTAGTTATTCCTCGACATCTGTTACTTATGAAATACCGTTAGATTTTTCTCTGCGCTGTGGCAGTTGCAGACAACCCTGTCTCACAGATGCAACGTTAGGGGTGATGCACTACCCATATCTATTTTGTTGCCTAATATTTGCCATTTCACCAACTAAACATTTCTTTCCTATAAAAAAAGAGCTGGTGTTTATTGGTTCTTCTATAGAAAAAAGACTCTAAACCTAAAGAAAAAAAATATATTTTTTAAATTTGTTAAAACGGGCAGGTCTCAATATATATGCTACACTCATAATTTTTGGTTTGCATGCGAAACCGAAACTTGTACTCCTGTGGGATGATGATGGCGTTCGTACCAAACTTGTATGCGCTCAGTTTGCTGGACCATGGAGCGCATACTAGTTTGGTGCAAACGCTATCGTCGTCCTACAGCAGTACGATTTCGGTTTTGCCCGCAAATCGAAACATACGTATCGAAGCATAAATATGGGGCAAAATGTTTTTTACAAACCTTTCTTTTGAGACATGCCTGTCCTAACCAGGTAGAAAATTGCTTAGGTTTAGTGTCCCTTCAAAAAAGTACTCCGGGGATTTTTTTTTTCTTAGCTACCTTACGTAATTATATTTTGGAAATTTTCTGGCCTTTACCCTTTCCGGCGTGCTATCCAGTGTCGCAAAATTCAGAACAGTTATTGCGAGATGCGCGAATGACAATGACTCCAAAGCCAATTCAAATATACCCGCGCTTTTCAATGCCGTGACATCAAGGGAAAGGCAGGCTTGCAGGTTGAGTGGGCAGTCTAGAAATGGACTATGCCGAGCATTCGTTTTGTGCTGCTGGGCGGGGACTGGAACCAGCTTCCAAAGCATTAATTTGACACCATGAAACTTTAATCGGTTGGGAACAGTCTACAGCCGAAAGAACAAACCCCTGCCTTCCCCCCTGCTGTCACTGTTTCATTGTTGCCAGTAGAAACTTTCACTCTGAAAAACACAGCGAGGACCGAAACTGTAAATTCAATAGCTTCGCAAAAAGATTCCATCTTGGCCCAATATTTGAGTTGCTTTTTCAGCGATGCTTGTTGGTGCGTTTAACAAATCTTTGGGCAAATCGGGCACTACGAAGAAAACGCTGGAGTACCTTTTTAAGTAAGGGAAGGGTGTCCCCCCCCCCACCCCTAAATCTGATCTTGCCCTGGTGTGGGCACCATTGCTCAATGCAGGAGCTCCAGGAGGTGCGCGTGGTCAAGCAGACGGAGATCACGGAGATCGACGGGCGGCTGAAGGAGCGCTACGAGCAGCGCCTGGCAGACACGCTGATGGAGCTGCGAGAACAGTACGAGTCGCAGATGCAGCTGAACCGGGAGGAGATGCAGGACATCTACGAGAACAAGATGCGTGACCTGCAGAGCCTGCTCGAGCAGCGCTCCACGGACAGCTCGAGCAAGATGGAGGAGATGAGGGCGTACAAGTCGCGGCTCGAGGGACTCAACTCCAAGATCTCCGAGCTAGAGTCCCAGGTGAGGGACGTCTTCCTTTTTGTGCAGAATTCATTGGGGTTAAGGTTTCTTCAAGAATAGATTTCGCAGGCTCTATCGTGCAGACAAAGGCCTGGGATCACATCAAGCGCAAACTTCCAGCACAAGAAATTGAAATCTCGTTACATTGATTTCTTTCTAAATTTAGTGGGGTAATTGACACGACGCGGCATCACTTTCCACGCTATTGGTCAACCTCCTAGGCTAGGAGGTTGAACATCTGGACTGTGAATTAACAAGCGCAAATGATAAGGGGACAGGACAGAGCACTTGCTTACAACTGTCAATTTAATAGGGCATGTTGAGAAAGACAAGGTGGAAGTCAAAAAGAAGGGAAAGATAGAAATAAACAGAGCTGCCACTAAGGCAAAAAATTTAGCTTCAGAAATCGAAATAAAAGCTACTAAGACAATACTTCGAGACAATAAAGTTGTAATGACATGGATGCTGAGAGCACCATATCCCATGTCGGCACCCCGGGTAGACGACTCTCGCTGCAGGCCATGCCAGGCGTCGTGAGCAGTTATTCACCGTTGCCTCGAAGATAGAATTTCTAGCTGCACTGTGAATCAACAACCCGGTGAATTGACTGCTCATGACACCTAGCATGAACTGTAGCGCGAGTCTCCTCCTCGGGGTGCCAAGATGGGATATGGTGCTCTCAGCGTCCATGTCATTACAACTTCATTGTCCTAAAGTATTGTCTTAAAATAATTTTTATTTCGATTTCTAAAGCTAAAATATTGTCTTAGTGGCACCTGAGAGTTCGCTTCTATCTTTCTCTTCTCCTTTTTCACTTTCACCTTGTCTTTCTCTACATCCTCTTTTAAATTCACAGTTGTAAGTAAGTGCTCTGTCCTGTCCTTTTCTTCTCTTCTTAGTCATTTGCACTTACTGTAAAACCTCGTTATAACGAAGTTCAAGGGGGAGCCGTAATTGCTTCGTCATAACGATTAGTTAGTTATAGCCATTGTTCCATTTCTACCGCCAATTAGCGAGCCAAAAAGGATGTACTCACCACCGAATCTGACATAGAAGCCTGCCACATGAGCAAACTGCTGTGGCATGGAGGAAAACAAAAAAAAAAAACGTCGATCATTTAAGACTTTATTTGTGCATCGCATCACTGAATGTTTCGCGCTGTTACGGCTTGCATCGCAGCAAAACTTGATGTTGCGGAGCGCAGCAGCAGTGTGGTAGGCCGTGCAGTTGTCGAGAATGAAGCATATCTTGCGATTCCGCTTGCCGAGCCGCTCGTCCCATTCCTGCAGCCATTGTGCGAAAAATTCTCTTGTCATCCGAGCTTTGCGGTTCGAAACATAAGTAACGTTAAGTTTCCTTTTCCTTTTAAAACATCGCGGTGACTCACTTCTGCCGATAACGAGGGCTGGCAGCTTTTCAGACCAGTCCATGTTTGCACAAAGCAACACAGGTGCGACAAAGTCCCTCCCTTTCCTCGCAGGAATGCCACTTGCCCTAGCATCCAAAAACCGTTTGAACACCGCCTTCTCTACAGCTTAGAGGGCTGGGGCTCGCAGCTTTGTGTCGCCTTTGACACCGCGTGCGACAGCACTGGAGACGGCGTGCTAAACGCTATGCCGAAATCCTCAGCCACTTTTTTCTTTTTCACGCCTGACTCAATGGCTTTAGGCATTGCCGCCTTTTGCTCGATGAAGATTGTTTTACGCTCCTGTTGCCGCTGCCGTCGTCCATCTTGCTTCTTTCAGACAGTCGAAGGGTGGACGGTGTTAGGAGAGGCATGCAGTTGCATGCCTCGCCACAAGATGGCGCCACGGCGGCATCGCGAGGACACCTTCCGCGGGACTTGAGAGATGGCGCGCAGGATGCGCGGCTGTGTGGGGGGGAGATGGGCGTACGGACGGGGAGGAGAAGGCGGCGAGCAGGAGCGCGCGGGTAGCGCAAGTGGCGCGAGTGCTCTGGGGAATAAAGGAGTTCCGGTTATGAGAGGGCCTTTGTTCTGAAACCGTAAGTGAGCTGGCTTGGAAGCTCGCTGGACCCTGACAAGTGGGGGCTCGTCCTCTGAACCCGAACTACCCTGCTAGACCAACGGCAAGTCCTGCGAGGCAGTTTTACGTCCTGATCTCGCCAGCACGCCGACATGAGCAGGAACAACGTGGTCAGCGAACTGCTGGCCCAGACGGACGGCAGTGCCATGGACCGGGAGCGATTGTCTTCTTGTGTGCGTGACGTGCTCCTGAACACACCGTTACAACAGGACACTGAGGCGCGCACGCAGGAGCCGACGCCTTGGAAGTGCGGTAACATCCAGTTGCCGAAATTCATCGGCTATGAAGACAGGCAGAGCCCGACGGAGTTCCTCGACAAGTTCGAAAATTTCTGCCTGGTTACGGGCGTTCCGGACAGCAAGCGCGTCCGGCAGGTCCTCCCGGCCGCACTGGAGGGCACAGCGAAGCTTTGGTGGCGCTTTGCGGGAGGCTTCGAAGACTGGGAGAGCTTCGTGAAGGAGTTCCACGTGGAGTTTGCGTCGGTCGATTACAAGCATCGGCTGAAGGAAGAACTCGACCGACGCACACAGCACCCGCAGGAAAACTTGCGCCACTTCATCCACGTCATTGCCGAATTCTACGACAGGATCGGCGAGACTGTATCCGACGAAGAGAAGGTGAGACGTGTCAGGCGTCAGATGCACCCAAAATTTCAAGACTTGTGCGAAGGGCTCACGTTCGCTAATTTGCGCGAGTTTGCGAGGGAAGCCGGCGGCGTCATGGAGCGCGCATGGCACCGCCTCAAGTACGTTCCGCCGCCGCCAAGAACGGACCAAGTTGCCAAGGACCTCGCTTTTGCGGAGCTGCACCCCACAGTGCCCAACCAGTGCCCTCCATCCACGCTCGCTGCCGTGAGTGCTGGGGTGGCCCCTCAGCCATGGTGGCCCCTGCATCCAGCAGCAGTGCAGTCATCCTACTGCAAGGACCAAATGTGTGTTCCAACCACAATGCCCTGCCAGCCAGCACCGCAACTGCCACCACAGTGGGCAGTGCAGCAGCCCCAAGCTTTGGCTACCTCATTTCAACCCATGCCGCAGCCAACACCACAGTGGGCAGCACCGCAGCATCCAACCTGGGCACCGCCTCTGACACAACAGGGTCAACAGTGGCTTCAAACTGCACAGCAGGCCCCAAACCTGCAGCCTGCCTCCAACAGAGGACAAGTGTGTCAACGCTGTGGTGGGGTTGGACACTCTGCCCGATACTGCGCAACTGGCAGACAACGCAACCAGCAACGCTGCTACAGGTGCAACGAACGTGGACATCTGCAGGCTAACTGCCCGGGAAACGGGCGAGCGTAGAGGCTGACCCGGCCAGCATCTACGAGACTGCCTTGCAAGTTGCAGCAACAGCCGGAGGGAGGGAGCCCTTGCTCGAGCTCACCGTGGGTAACCAGGTATTCCTCGCCCTGTTGGACACTGGGTCCAGTGTTAGTTTAATGGGGGACCCAGCTGTGGTGGCTGCTCAGGCTACTGGTGCAGGACTCAAGCGGGAGACCCATTCCTTCAGGCTGGCAACAGGATGGTCAACCACAACTCAGTCCATCAGATGCCGTATTCGTTGGTCGGGTGGATGCCGCAAACAACGATTCATCCACATGCCAGGACTGTGCCGTGACATTATCTTGGGCAGAGACTTCTTGATCGCAGCGGGTCTATCAATACATGTGGCCCTCGGAGGTTGGACCTTGGGGACGGAGATTCAGGAGCTGGTCCGCTTCGGCAAATCTTCGGAAGTTCCACCTGTGGCCCTGTCCGAGGAAGTGTACTCACTGGAGGAGCTGTTTGCAGTGCCCAGAGAAGTTGAGACCTGCCCAGAGGAAGCCATGGTCAGGGGGACTCCCGGAGAAAAGGCAGAAGGCGACCGGCGGATAGTGACAGTGCTCAATGACTACAAAGACACTTTCACAGTACGACCTGGATGCACCTCGCTGATCCAACACAGCATTGACACTGGTGATAGCCGACCCGTTCGTTGCAAGATGCGACCAGTAAATGCAGAGAAACGAGCCATAATTGATGAATGCATCAAAGATCTTCTGGATCAGGACTTAATAGAGCCAAGCACAAGCTCCTGGGCCAGTGCCCCTGTCCTGGTGGCCAAGAAAACTGGCGGCTACCGACTCGCAGTGGATTATAGACCACTCAACGCAAGGACTGATGTCCCAGTGCATCCGATGCCCCGAACGGACTGGATCCTGGCGCAACTGGGCAAAGCAAGGTGGTTTACTAGCCTTGACCTGTCACAAGGCTTCTTCCAAATTCCAGTGGCAACACGAGACATTCCGAAGACTGCGTTTCTGTGTCACCAAGGAACGTTCCAGTTCAAACGCATGCCATTTGGCGTAGCCGGAGGCCCAGCCACATTTCAGGCCTTAATGGACAAAGTGCTTGATGGAGTGAAGCACAGGTACTGCATGGCGTTCCTAGACGATGTCTTGGTCTTTTCAGAGTCGTTCGAAGACCATGTAGTGCACTTACGGGATGTACTACACAGGATCGCAGAAGCGGGACTCACCATCAACCCCAGCAAAGTGCAGCTCTGCAAGCAGTCACTTAAATTCCTAGGCCATGTCATCTCTCCGGGTAAATGCCAGCCGGATCCAGAAAAGGTTCGAGCAGTTGAAGAGTACCCCACCCCAACATCAGTCAAACAGCTGCAGGCGTTCTTGGGACTGGTGGGCTACTACCGCACATTTATCCCACGATTTTCTGACATTGCAAAACCCCTCACGACGCTACTGAAGAAGAATGCACCTTGGAGGTGGGACCAGCCACAGCGGGGAGCTTTCAAATCACTAAAGTCTTGGCTTACAGAGGAGGCAGTGGTGGCCTTGCCCGACCTCAACCGTCCCTTCATCATTGAGACAGATGCAAGTGGCATTGGCATCGCTGCAGTCCTCCTGCAGGAGAATGATGGACACCTCAGGCCAGTGTCCTTTATAAGCCGAACGTTGACAGAAGCAGAGAGCAACTACACCGTACAGGAGTGGGAATGTCTGGCAGTTGTATGGGCACTGGACAAGTTTCGCCCATACATAGAGTTTGCCCACTTTGAAGTACACTGCGACCATGCATCACTCTCATGGATGTTCCACACGGAGCAAACCTCCAGCAGAGTGAAGAGATGGGTGCTCCGTCTGCAAGGCTTTAAGTGCACCGTCAAGCACAGGCGGGGCAAAGCTAACATCCCTGCTGATGCCCTAAGTCGTTGCCCAGTGTCTGCTCCAGAGCCTCCTTCACCGTCTACCGCTGAGGACTGGTTTCCGATCGAAGTGAGTGAACCCGTTCCTTCAATTCGATTTGAGGAGGTTGCTGCCTCAGAGTCCGTGGACATATCGCTGCTGAGGGATGGCAAAGGGTTGGCTGCAGAACAACGAAAGGATGAGCTTCTGAGAACAGTAATTGACTTCATAGAAAACAACTCGTTACCCAGTGATATTAGGGAGTCGCGTGGAGTGCAAGACCTGGCAGCAGATAGTGAGATTGACGACACAGGTCTCCTGTTGTACGTGAGCCAGAGCAACAAGGTTCCGTGGCTACCCCTCCAACTAAGATCACTGGTGTTACAGGTGGAGCACGACCATCCGCTTAGTGCCCATGCAGGATACTTTAAGACGCTCCGACGGACTGAGAGGCGATTCCACTGGCTTGGAATGAGGGCAGATGTGTCTCGTTACGTCCGTGCCTGCAAGACATGCCAGGCCTTTAAGCCACGACGACAAAAGCCGAAGGGCCTTATGGATAGTTCTTGGGCCACTGGCCCCATGGAGCACTTGAGTGTCGACCTCATCGGACCGCTTCCTGCCACAGCCAAACAGAACAAGTACATCCTGGTCATCCTGGACAAGTTCACGAAGTTCATTGAGCTCTGTCCTCTCCGGACACCAACATCTAGAGCCATTGTGGAGCGGATGGTGGACATCTTCTGCCGACATGGGGTGCCCCAGAGTATCTCCAGTGATAACGGCCAACCGTTTGTAAGTCGATTGTGGAAGGGAGTGCTCAAACACTGGGGCATTGCAGAACGCCATACCGTGCCCTACAGACCAGCAGGCCAGACAGTCGAGCGGCACAATGCCACAGTCAAGCAGGCTATTGCAGCCTACTGTGGCACCCACCGTGACTGGGACAGGCGCCTCCCAGAGGTGGCGTTTGCCATGAGGACGTCTGAGAGTGTGGTGACGGGGTACACGCCAGCCTTCCTCTGCTACGGCCGAGAACTTCGGACCCCGTGGGAGTTTCGCCCACAGGAACACTCCAAACCCCAGCCGTCCACTTCTCACGTCTTCACTGCGGAGCTGAGCCAACACCTTAAAGACGCCCTCGACTTCGCGAGAGACCACCAACGCAAGGCGCAGGAGACACAGCAACGACACTACAACCGGAGGCGACAACAGTGTGAGTTTGCTGTGGGTGACTTCGTTCTGCGAGACTCGCACACACTGAGCAACGCCAGTCGGGGAATAACGGCCAAACTTGCCCCTCGACGCTCTGGACCCTTTGCCATTGCGGCCCGGGTAGGGGAAAATGTGTACAGACTGAAGGACCCTACGACGGGCCGACGGTGTGGACTGGCTAACGTCGACCAGTTGGTGCGGTACTATGACTCATAGGCATCGCTATTCACATCATGCACAGATTAAGGAGGGGGGATTTGTTAGGAGAGGCATGCAGTTGCATGCCTCGCCACAAGATGGCGCCACGGCGGCATCGCGAGGACACCTTCCGCGGGACTTGAGAGATGGCGCGCAGGATGCGCGGCTGTGTGGGGGGGAGATGGGCGTACGGACGGGGAGGAGAAGAAGGCGGCGAGCAGGAGCGCGCGGGTAGCGCAAGTGGCGAGAGTGCTCTGGGGAATAAAGGAGTTCCGGTTATGAGAGGGCCTTTGTTCTGAAACCGTAAGTGAGCTGGCTTGGAAGCTCGCTGGACCCTGACAACGGGTCCATGCGTTCCACGAGAGGGGGAGGCCGGGAGGCTTGGCGCACTCGTGCATGTAGCTAGGCGACTTTTAGACATTTTAGCGCACGGAAGTTCGCGGCTTCTAGCGCGCGGGAGTTTTGGAATTACCGCCTCGTAACGAAGTTGTGTGAGCCGTAATTATACTTGGTTATAACCATCTAGTTCTAAAAACAAATGGTTCGTTATACCCATTGCAAGGAAATTTTTGCTTTGTTAAAACGAGGTTTTAAATACTTGCACTTCTATGGGAATTTCGGTTACTTTGTTATATCCCGTTTCGTTATTAATTCAGTCTAGAGTTGAACGATGCCAGACATTTTTGGTACTCGAAGATAGTTCAGGTATGGTGCCTGGAGCAAGCCTCCAACCGGTAGTGTCGCGTAGTCGCTCGCTGCGATTGTGGCGGTGTTGCAGCAGTGGATGTGGCAGATGCCTTTTGTGCAGCAGGTCGCCTTCCAGTTTGGCAGTTCACGGAAGCTTGCCAGGAGTGGCACGGCTGCGCCATTTTGATACATTCACAATTTCCTGCACCTGGCGGTGCCAAAAGCGTGAAATCTACAGAGATTGTGCCGTGGTGCTCCAAAGATCACGGCGACGCTAGGTTTAGCGGAAGGCGAAAGCTCAGTAGACAACCTTGGCTATTTCGTTGCCAGGTGCTGCAAGCCGCCACCAGATTCTTGGTTCAGCCATATCTGCCCATCCATTCATCCATCCAATGAATTCACTGTATTATGCATCCTAGCCATCGTGCTGTTGCATCATACATTGTACATGTACATTTATATTGTAAGTATACAATGTAGCATCTAACATTTGTTTCCGAATCATGCCCCTTCATTTTTAATTAAAATTATTTTCCTAAAATTAAATATCTTTCTGCATGCAATTTGAGATATATTTTGCAGTAAAGTTTTATGCATTTCTTTCCAACACTTCTAGTGCAAACCTCATTCGTTTAAATTGAACTCTTGTACAACTGGCTAAAGTGCTTTGTTAAAATTGAATTTAATTTTATTAGCTTAAAGAACCACTGAAAAGAAAGTTCTTTTTTTTTAAACAGTGGTTGGGATATGCGTGTCAAGAAATAATTTTATGCAAAAATAAAATGTTTTAGAGCAATATTGACGGTGAGACGTGATTTAGTGGGTAGTGACCTCGTTTGCACTTGTTTTGTTTAAAACTTTTGGGCTTGTGGAGGAGAGGTGGATCGGCTTGACCATCACGTTAGGGTGGAGAGTGTATGACCACCTCGTTAAGGTGGAAAGAGTGAATGACCCTTTCGTGATGTCGTGGCCTTTGCGCGCTGTTGCGACCGAGGAGCTCCCCGGGCCAGATCAGGCCAGGACAGGAACCGCAGGACGACTCCCGGCAGGAACATCAGGAAAAGTCCGTGACTTGAGTCTTCCCGCCGCAGAACCTCTCCCTGACTGCCCGCGTGAGAGACCTGGAGCGTCTGCTGGACCAGGAGAGAGAGTGGCACGGCCGGGCCCTGATGGCCAAGGAGGACGAGATCTCCCGGCTGCGGTCAGAGATCGAGGACCAGCTGCGGGAGTACCAGGACCTACTGGACATCAAGGTGGCCCTGGACCTCGAGATCGCCGCGTACCGCAAGCTCCTGGAGGGCGAGGAATCCCGGCTGCACATCACGCCCAGTGAGTCCGTAGAGTTGATGTGAGAATCTCGGGGGTGGAGGTTCGAGATGGGGAGCAGAACGCAGGGAATCGCGTGAGCGCTGCCATCAATGGTCACGAGAGAAATGAGAAAAAAGATAGGGAAGGGCGGAGAACGAGAGCAGACAATAGGTTGGGCGGGCTCATTTTGCCACAATCGTTGGGGCGCTTGTCAACTTTACTTTGTTTTCTACGACATCAGACGTCAGTGTTTTCCTGTGTAAGCGCTAAGTAAAGCTGGAAAAGCAATAGGTGCAGACCTTGCGACTGATGCTTTCCTGCTCCTTTGCCTGAAAGCATTGCCAGTGATCTGGGCCCTTTGGGAAAACAGTCTATGCCCCGCTATTCCAGAGCGGCCCAAATGCATGCGACATTTCCCTGTGGAATATTATATTAACTCTGTAAATGATCTAGAGGAAAAGGTTCCATGTATTTTGGCCACTTTGGAACGTATTGGTCCCGATAAGGCCACGTTGCTGGCGACGCTTTGTTATACACAAAGAACTTGTTTGAGAGAAGCAGGAAAACCTCTTTACGCAATGCGTAACAATTGACCATGGCGAGCCTTTAGGAGCAACTCTGACTCGTCGCGGTGAAACAACTTGCGCATAACCTATCGCCCTTTTTTTTTTTTTTACTTTTTCGTCGTTCTTGCGGAGACGCTTTCCAGGCACCCCACCAACACCACCCAGAAGAGAAGGCTTGCACATTACGTCGTCTGCTCTTCGCACATAAGATCCCGGCACAGCGTTTTTGGCGCGCACGTGCAATCGCCGGTTTTCTTTCTTTTTTTTTCTTAGAATCTTTAAACGCCCGTAAAAAGTACACCATGAAAATGCAGCAATGTTGTGGTAGTTCCGACAAAGTTGCACAGTGCATTAACGGCGCAGTGCCTAACTCCGATCAGAGGACGCTGCCTTCAATTTTTTTTCCCCCCTCCTTTCTTGCGTGCAAAGAGACTCCTCGCTTTTACGCCCCTCCCCTCTCGCGTACAAAGGGACGCATTTTGTTCGACTTGCTCGTCGTGTAGCGCAGTCAAGGGCGGGCAATGGAGGCGGGCGATACGTTCACTGCATTGCCCACACGCGGTGCACTGTGCGAGATGTGAATGGTACCTTGTCCCTCTCAGGCGCATCTACCAGCGGGGCGGAGATGTACACCAGTCCGCTGCTCCGAGGCACCAAGCGCAAGCGGACCTTCCAGTCCCACCGGGAGGAGCAGTCGAACTCGGACGTCCAGGTCTCCGCATCCGCCAAGGGGGACCTGGAGATCTCGGACCACTGCCCTGACGGAAAATACGTCATCGTAAAAAACAAGGGCACGAAGGTCAGTTGACGTCACTCTTCCGCCATCTACAGCCCCCTAGTGGGCAAGGCCGTGGTGCCGAATTTTTGAAGTCTCCTGGAGGGGCAAACGTGGGGCATAGTTTGGACCCTAGTGCTACGACGGCGTTGGGCCGGCGTTTGGGCTTGCGCCGATTATAGAAGTCTTCATCAAAAGCTGACGTAACACTTGCTCAATCCATGCCCCGCGTTTGCTTCTTTAGACGACGACGTTCAGAATTCAACACCACAGCCTTATCTAGGAGCTGTAAGGCCAATACTTGGAAGCCTGTGACATGAAAGGGAAATCGTGTTTAATTGCACAAAGCCAAACATTGTCTTGTTGGAAGTCTGAGCACAACAAAAGGCTGAAACAATGTCGAGCGGATATACTCAAACTGTGAGGTTGCAGCACATTCGATGCAGTACTGCACCAATATTCTAGCACCAGTTTTATTGTCTGTACATCAACCACGTGTTGGCCATACCGCGGAGGCACCAATTGTTTGCTCGAAAAGACTCCAAAACATTGGGCCAAAACGACGGGGCTCTCGCCAAAACGCGAGCCCTGTCGAACTGGACCGATCCAGGTTTCCTTGTTCTCCCTCGCCTATTCAAGGGCTGTGGAGAGCGGGGAGGGGCAACTGTAACGGTCAGGTTGTGATGCGTTGCCACCACCAAGCGGCGAAGCTCACAAACATGCCGTCAAGAAAAGCACGTCGCTAACGCAACGAGTCTCTGGAGCTGCCGAGACTCCTTACAACCTGGTCGTTTTCGTTGTCCCTTCCTGCTCTCCGCAGGAGTTGCGTAGGTGCGGGAGTAAAGGGAAATCCGGTTCAGCAAAGTTTGACAGGACTTTTGTATGCTTGTAGCTTGCCGCAGTACTTACGCGGAGCGGCGCTGCTTAAAGGGCCCCTGAAAAGAAAAAAGTTTTTTTTAAACAGTCTGGTTGGGACACGCGTGTCGAAAAATGAATTTTACGCGAAAAAAAATAATTTTTAGAGCAATATTGACGGCGAGAGATTTATTTGAAGTTTTGCGCGCAAATTCCACGGTCATTCAGCTCGGCTTCTCATTGGTAACGATGGTCATTCAAATCAGCTTCTCATTGGTCAATAGAATGAGTGACAGCTTAGATGTTGGTTATAAAACCTTCGTGATCTCTTGAAATCGCCTTTTGAATTACATCTTTTTAGGTTTAAAAAACAATCCATCGAATGAACGTCGTAATGGTTTACAAACGTTTTACAAAATCGTAACTTCCGTCCGGATAAAACAACAAACAAAAGCTTCGCCATTTTTTTTTTCTGTCATGGTCGCCGTTTTGCAACGTGTCTCGCGTCCTCGGGTGGTTTTATAGTTTTATCGCGTTTATATGTGAAGACCTCCTGAAGAGGGCTTGTTGCTTGTGTTAGTTAGTCATGGCCGATTCACACGACGGATCGATTTATCACGTGACGACATGCCCGCGGTTCGTCTGTCTCCCAAGCGCATCCACACAAGGGAGACGACGAGCAGACGCCAGCGAGGACGGACCGAACCTGGTCGCCACCCCACAGTGCCGCGAAACTCCAACATCGCACCGTTGGATCGTTGTCCAAGAGAGAAATCGACGCTCGCTACCGCGATAATGAATCGTACGCCGCTGTTACGTACAGATCGAGACAAAACACCGTGATAGGCTTCGCGCGAAGCGCCACTAGCTTTACAAGTCCCTCTATCCTGGGCTTTACTAACCCAAAGCATGAGTGACACAGGCATGGTCCTGCGCGAGAAGGGTTTCGCGTGGAAGCGACGAAGTTCTGGGCTCGCGAAGGGGCGTTTGGAGATGCCTTCACGCATTCCGCGCTCGTGCACAACACTCAAGTTCACCACAGCCACAAGAGAGGTCTTGCTCGGTGAAATCCTGATTGGACGTGCAAGAATTATCGCGGCGTGCTAAACGAGTTTTAACGGAAGCTTCTTGACGCGGACCCGGAGGAGTACCGGAACCTGCGTCGGATCAGCCAGACAAAGTTTCTGCAGTTCATTTCACACGTGGAACGAAACGCCTGACAAAATCAACCAGCGAACGCACAAAACACAACGATGCGCCACTTTTGTTTTCATCGCCCAGAAACAAAAACAAAACAAGAAAACAATAAACCGTTGCCAGACTAAACGCTTTTCAAGTCAATCTCTCGCCAAAAATCCGCGAGTGAAAAAGGCGCTTGACTTTATCAGTCCGCGGACGAGGCGCGGATCACAGGAATCGGTGACGAGCCGGTCACTTGGTACACGGTCTGCGGATGAAAATCGCGATTCGGTCCGTCGTGTGAATCGGCTGTACGACGCGGTACGACGTGCGACCGGCAGACGGAAATAGCAATGGCTCTCGTACGGGGCGCAGCCAAGCAGCCAAGCCGATCCACTACGAAGAGGCGGGGAGTACCTCTCCTCCGCGCGCCCGAAATGCCGAGAGAGTGAACAAGTGGCAAGGAGGTGACTACCGACTAAATTGCGTCTGGCGCAGTCAATATTGCCCTAAAAAAATTTTTTTTTCGCGTAAAATTCATATTTTGACACGCGTGTCCCAACCAGACTGTTTTAAAAAAACTTTTTTTTTCTTTTCAGGGGCCCTTTAAATTTAGAGGGATGTGACGACGTTCGGTTTATTTTTTCTTTAATAATGTTTGGTGTCTCTGGTGTGGCCGAAACATGGTTGACATTTAGACGATAAAATAGGCGCTCGAATATCGTCGCAGTATGTACTTTTAAAGTCGCTTGATTGGCCCTATTGGCTCACGGCATAGCTACATTCAGACTTGAGGTAAAACAAAGTCAAACACATAGTTGATGTCTTCTGCATTCTTTCCCGAGCCAAAGTAATTGTGGTGTTCGTATGTCTATACAGCGGGAAGTAGTCTGTCCCTAGTCGAGAAATTTAGCCAGTGCGGTACGGCCACCAGCCTGGGGTCCAAATATGCATCGCGCAGTAGTGACACAAGGCTGCACGCCGGTACGATGCCCATTCACATCGGGACAGACAGGAGTGTGGATTGAGCCCACGATCCTTGGGCTCTGCAGCACGAATTTTCGCTGCGCAAGCTGCGGTACTTTAGTACTCTCTGCTACCAATCCCCTCCCCCTATCCTAAAAAGCAGGGGCATTATCTGTAGATTGTGCTGTCATTTACTTTCAGTGTTAGAAATTGCACTTCGCTTTATTTTCGTTTGCGTTACTCGCAGACGTCTGCGACGATTGAACATGTTCGCAGTTAGCTTCACCGAGGCAGTTTTCTCTTCAATCTCGACAAATTGGAGCAAGCTGGTATGTGGTGTAAATGAAACTAAAGCTTCGCTCTCGGTTAACTTTGAAGATGGGGTGCAATCCGCAGCATTTTAAAATCTTGGAGTGAAATAAAAACCTGTGCAAGTTTCCGGAGAACAGATTGGGGCTAGACTTCGCTTCTCGAGCTGGCCACTCGGTTTGTGAGAAATTTTGGGGTGCTGTCGTCTTTTCGGGCTCAAAACTCCAAAGAACAAGCTCCACTCCCCGTAAGCGACGTTCGAACCGCATGGCTGCTGATCCTCGCAAACGCTCCCTCAATCTTTTTGCAGGAGGTTCCCCTGGCCGGCTGGCGGATCGATCGCAAGTCCGGCAACGACGAGTTCACCTTCCGGTTCCACCGGACCCATGTCATCCAACCGGGAACCACCATCACGGTGCGTAGCAGTTGTCGAATTTTTTCCCTTCGTCGAAGGCACTGGTCCCATTTGTTTCGTAAAAGTAGAACGAGGCTTTCGTCGGTTCAAACTTTGTGTTGGGCATACTTGGGTAGTAATTCAATTACTGTAATTGAATTACTTTAATTTAATTACTTTTCTTGGTAATTTGTAATTGTAATTAATTACTTTTGGCTAAAAGGAATTGTAATTGTAATTTAATTACTTTCTAGCGTCAGTAATTGCGAAATTTCCGAAACAATTACAATTACATTTGCAAAACATTGCGGCGCCGACGGAACCTCTCTGAAAGCCCCAGCGCTCGCACAAGCGGCCTAGCTCTCGTTGAAATACTCACACACAGACACAAACTCACACACACGCACAACATAAATGGTGTCGCATTGGTTGTTGTTTTGTTGCTTACACTGCGGGCTGAGAGACAATCCTCTTTGGAGCCTACCTCAACGTCGCCGTGTAGCGTCGTCTGCGGTGCGAGAAGTAAACAACGGCGTAAACGTGCCAAAATATTGAAAGAAAACAAATTGAGCTCAAGCTTTCAGCCGAGGTTGGGAATTTAATTGTCTAT
>JABSTQ010003346.1:0-144376 GCA_013358835.2 Ixodes persulcatus
AAAAACTAATCACAAATTAGTATAGTGTCACGTAAAGGGTGGCCGCCCATTAATCCAGCGGCTCACTTGACTGTCAGCGCGCCCGACGGCTGTCGTGAAGTTGTCTCGGCTCTCTGTTAGGCGCTTCCGTTCACTTCATTGCTGGGGATATAGATGGCTGCTATTTGAGGGGGTGGATAACTAATATAATTGATTCCGTTCGTATCAGGCGGTACCTTGCGCCACCTAGTCTTCCGTGACGGACTATAATTTTGAATTTAGGTAGGAATGGATCGCTTAACTGTATGCTTGAATTGCGAATTCCAGAGCAGATCATGCGCAGTATGCATTATAAAATTGAAACCCCTGCACTCAAAAGAAAAGAGAAGGGGAAAACGGAACGAGAGAATTGAGTAATGCCCAATTATTATTGCGACCTTAAGGACAACCGTAACTAAAGTAAGTGTTCAGCAGGCGTCCGTACAATGTGTGCTCCGTTTACCGTAGGCGCGAGAAAAGAGGAGCTACGAGAGCAAGCCCGACGGCTTCATATGTACAAAAAACGTGTACTGAAGTGAAAGCGTCGGTTTTAAACAACGCGTTCGCATTTGTAGTGTCAGCTCGCTTCTGTTTTCTGAGAAGCAGAAAATAGCCTTTCGGCGACGCAGCTGACGCCGACGAGGCGCTCAAAACACTCTCCACGTGGTTGCGCTTAACCATCTCACCTTCGCCACAAAGAAAGAACGTCGAGATCTTACACGATGACAGCAACATCACACCCATCCGCTCCCGCCACTTGGCCGAAGTTACGGCGGCTGTCAAGTCGTGCATCTTGCCGAAGCCCCAGTCGCAGTGTTTTAATATTTTTTGAAAACGTTCGACGCTACTGATAGTTATGGAAATATGTTATAGAAATATGTAAATTAAAAGAAAACAAGTTTAATAGTACAAATATAACGAATATTATAATAATTGATCACCACTCCGCCAGTTAGCGGGCGTTGTGAATCTTAAGAGCCGGTAAGCGATAGGGCTTCAGTAGCCATCTTTACGCCATCACTATCTGACTCTATAAGAAAACAGCCTGTACTCTACGCAACCATAAAAACGCAAACGCCAAAACCTTACCAAAAAAACCTCGACTTTTTTTTTCAATAACAAATAGATGCGACGGTAATACACGAGTCTCGGTCACAGTCGTGTATCAGAGCTTAGCGTCGCGGCGGGCTTTGTGCCTCACTTTCTCGGTACATTAAGTTGCAGCGTGCTCTTCTTCGGAGTACTCGAGAATGATTTTCCGTACGGATCACAAGGAATTGAGACTTAAAAAAAACGGGATCATGTATATACACTGTGTTTTTTTGTCTTTACAATTTTGTTTCAATAAGAAATCCGCCAATGATACACTAATATAATCTGTTTTGGTAAGGCATACGTTCAGGGGAACATAATATAGGCGGCGAATCGTCGGTATAGGCGGATAAGTTTTTAGAAGTGTTATTAATAACTTAATTAGTGAAAATGAACATATAGGTTCAATGAAAAACTGGTATGAGCCCCATCAAAAACCACCAAATAAGTGAATTCTTGGAAGATATGGGCCGCGTTGGAATCGCGGTGGTGCGTTCAAGTTCGTTCAACGAGCGTAGTGGCAATAATGCAAAAACGCGAATGATAAAAAAAAAAAAAAACGCGCCGAGGCGTTTCTTTACTACTGTAGAATTGCGGTTCTAGCATTTAGAGCATGCTTCCCACGCGCACCAAATGTCTCGAGATTTTTTTTTTATGTGGCTATTTTAAATAACGCTGAACACGTTTCTGATTGCAACTATTTTAATATTTAGTATAGTAAAGTAATAAGTATGGCAAAGTGTTACTGTTTGCAATTACCACCCTACATTGTGGCGCCCTGGCTGCATAACGAATCTGCAAGGACCGCATTAGTGTTGCTCTCACGGCATTCTAAAACAAACCCATGAAGCTTAAAAAAAACATTCCCTAAATTGGGCGGCGTTTTAGAATAGCAACATATTTTTACAGGAGAAGTGGAGAATTACGTGCGTGCCGTCTTCATGTATTGTATGCGGGGCTCGACGGACATTAGGTGGGAGGAAAACCGCCTATTAAATCTAAACACCTATTAAATAAAGTTTATTGAAATCAGCTTTTATTTATTGCTTTTATGGGTCATAATTTAACCGTTGTATTGATATCGATGAATATTAGAGGCCAGGTTAATAAAACAAAAACGCCCGAAAAGTCGTAATTTTTAATGTATTACTAAAAACAGCTTTCCCACTTTTATAGATTGAAAAAATTCACGCCAAAAAATTGTGCCTCAAGCACTGCTAACAATGGCGCCTAGAAGAGGGACGTAATCATGTCAATTGCGTCCTTACTACATATGCAACGCGTTATTGGTTGATGTGCCAAAGGCACACTGACTAGAAAATGAAGACGTGATTGAAACAATTCCGTCACTGCCTTAAGCTTGACTGCAGCCATGACTTGCGGAGCTTTTTTAAGTAGAAATTTTAAATCATGTGAAACCAAACCTGATCGAATGGTATCTAAAACCGTTACCCGTCTGAATTCTTTGAATAGTTCTGAGCTCAAATATTAATGCTCGTCAACACTGCAATTGAAGTACGACCCATAAAACAAAAAAACTAAAAGGATAAGTAAAATATATCAGCCATTTAGCGTTCTGATCATAAGGGTCATTTTTTTCATCTAATGTTTGCCGAACCTCGTATGCATACAATTCTGACGGAGTTCATGCGAGGGTCACAGCCTTCTTCTTTTTTTTTGTAAAGATTTGTTTACATTTAAAGAAAACAAAAAAAAAAAACAATATCCACTTCTCATACCATTCGACCATGAAGTTTTAGCTCGAAATGTGAAAAATCCGCAATTGTGATACCACGTGACGCGAAACGTTAGGATGGCCCTGATGAACTGATGATATGCTTTGCTTAATCGTGATATCGTGAAGGTCTGAAGCGTAAAGGACCGAGTTGTTTTTTTAAGATTTAGTATCCATAAGATAATTTTAATGTTTCGACGAGCCGCCTAAGAAGAATCTTAGGACTTAACACGAGAAGCATTCGGTACTCGTGATAGTATTATGCACTCGCAACAGTAGTTATAGTGGAGTATACACCAACACAGTGATTACAAACAAGCGTCCACACTTGCCACATGTAGTCATTGCGCGTGCGCGGAAACCGAATTCGGGAGGAGTGAAGCGGTTTGCGCATGCGCAGTACCGACTGCAGCGCCACCACAGTGGCATGACGCCAGTGAGCTGCATTGGTTTATAGAGCATTCGTGTAGAGAAAATGAAGGCAATTTCGGATTTTTTTTTTTGGCGATTGAACTGGGTTCTAGGCACGTCTGAGGCCACGTTTCCCAAATTTCAGCCGAAACCGGCGCTTGTGTGCCGCGCAAACCAATTAAACAGTCACGGTATTAATCGCACCGGGATCGACTGGGGCGACGCCCCGAGAGTTGCGGCAGAAGCCAGGAGAAGCGGAGCTCACTTGGTAGTTGCGGCGCCAAGAAACGCGACGTCACTAGATACGCGTCAGCTATTGGTCGAAACGAGAGACGTGCCCTCGGTCACGTTTTGGTTCGCAATTTTTAGGAAAACTGTTATAATTTCCACTTGAATAACCATGAAAAGTATAAATCGAAACGGAAATTATTACTAAACCGTAAATAAAACAGCATATTTGTTGTTCTCTTTGCTACGCTGGACGCGAAACGGGCAACGAGCAACTATGGTCCAACGAAATAAAATAAAAAAAAAAGAGCACGCGGGAGTCGTTTGGTTTTGGTTTCAGATGGCGGTGTCGTGTTTCCTTCGGGAACACGGTACTCGAAGGATTCTGCAAAATGGTAGTCATGCCAAATTTCCGCCCTGTAGATGGCTCTTCTAACAGTCGACTGAAGACCAGTATTCGTTCGGGCGGCGCTAGTTTCACGTGTGGGTTGCTGTTCGTGTTCTTTGACGGCGAAAAGAGAGGACGTCCGACTTTGGTGAAAACCAAAAATGGTGCTGTTTATTTTCTCCTTCTTGGGGAGCGTCCCCGCGGAGGAACCGGTTTCCGTAACGACCGGGTCGCTGCCGCTTTCCCCTCGGCATCTCCCCCGAGTCCCTGTCCTTCGGCAACGCGCCGCTCTCGTCTCGCCCGCGCGAATGTTGCTCACTGGTTCCATGCTCGGAGCCTGCGGGCCGCTCGTTTCCGGCTGGGCGGCCTCTATCGGGTGATGGCGGAGGCCGCCACACACGTACTCTCATTCCGTTGGTGTTAGGTCACTGAACGGATGCCCGAATTCGATCGCGAGAGCGGCATTGTTGTCCGTGTTGACAAATTCGACGAAACGACCGCGCCACCGCGCTGCTATAACCCACCACGGTAAGCAGAATCTCGATCTCCCAAATACTACCGATACCGACTATTCACACTTGACGTCACTCCTTACGTCACCTCGTTTTCGGAGGCCCAGAAGTGAGAATGGAGATAGTTTAGTTCCGGTCTCTTCAGTTCTTTCGTAAACACCGAAATACGCGTCACAAATGTCTACAGAAAATTAGGCAGTGTGCTAGGTTCCCAAAAAGCCTAAAAACACCATTAAAAAATCCTCTTCATTGTCCTTTTAAGTTCGATATTGTATTCTATGTGACACACCCGTTTATGGCGCGTTTACAATTGCGGATTCGCTGTCGGATCCACGCAGGCAGCAAAGTCCATTTTGGAGCAGGGTTGTGAACTCCACTCGTCGCTGGAGAAAAACTTAAATATAGGTCCCGCACTGATACAGATTTTTCGCCAGGGACGACTACATTTCGCCACCCGGCTCCGAAATCAACTTTCTGCCCACGCGGATCCGCCCGCGGTTCGGCAAGTGTAAACTCGCTTTTAAATATACCGGTAAACTCTATTTACACATAAGCGCAAAAGCTATCCCGAGGTTTTGATTCTGCCGCAGCATTACGTGGTAAAAGACACTTTCAGATATCTCCGGGCATGTGTTGCGCAATGTCGTGCAATGATGCGATGCCATTATGTACGGTCGCAAAGAACCCGTATCGCAACGTTTCTATATTGTGCACGCACACTCCATATGAAATAGACTATAAGTGACCAGCTTTTCAACTTTGAAAATAGGGACCAGCGAGTATAAAGCAATAACGCCAACGCGGAAAAAAGTACTCGCATCCTCTAAACGTTGATTTTATTGCGCTTTAGTCGTTCATTCACAGCGAGATACGGTGGTTTTATCTAATTTATATTTCTAAAAAAATGCCTTTCTAAAACAATTTACGTTTGTGGTTTATAGTTTGACTACGGTTTTCTTCATTTTATCTGTAGTTAGATTTTAAAAACGTGCACTCAAACATTATTAATGTAACTATGTCAGTGAAGCGAAGTAAAAATTATGATTTTTTTAGATGCTTGAGCTCTACTAATAACGATCGGACAATTTGATATTAGTGTTTTGCTTAATTATAAATTTTCTGTTTGTACTAGGTATGCCTTTATAATTAAAAAAACGCACGTGCAATAAAAAAAAATATATACATTCCAGTTAGAGGCACCTATATTGTTTTAAAGCCTATGAAACCTTGGGGTTCGGCAAGACGGCTTCTCAGACTGAATTGTAAACCAACCGTTGTCCACGCTAACAATGCTTTGAAATATTATATATTTTTTTTTTTTTGCCAGTGATGAGAGTGTGATTTTAACTCGTTCATCACTACGGTGCCTGAAACGCGTCGTCGATTTGTGTGTTCATCGTCTAATCACGCGCATGCGCAAAAAGTGATCCCGAAGTGGCAACCAATGAGGTCACAGAAGCCACCCTGTCATGATGTCGGATATCGATATCCTGGCGAGTTGGTGCTAGAACTCCCAACAAAATGCACGAGCGAACTCGATCATCGCTGTCGTTGCTATGTCCTCAATCCTGACTGATAAAGCATCCGTAGGACTGTCAACCCGAAGAGTGGCCTGCAGTCAGACGGGCTTCTGCTCTATCCACCAACACTGCTGTAAGACCACCACAGTTTCGGGCGGCGACAACACTAAGCTTCTATGACATCGACAGGCGGAAACCGAGGACTCCCTTTTTGACGACGCGGCGATCGCACCAGTTGGAGTCGTGTTCCGGACAACATATTGTTCACCGAGGCGTAATCCGGGTACGTTGCGTCCTCTTCGTCCGGCAGAAATGGCCACCAAGTGGTGCACGGAGAACGGAACGTGGTACGTGAGTCCAGAGCACGGCCAGCCCTGGACCAACTACACTCGCTGCTTCCCGCAGGGCGCGACCATGCAGTCCGAGAACATCTCCATCTTCGAGGTAAGCGCACGCCTTGGAATCACGCTAGGGATTGAGCCTTATTAGAAAGTTTTAGTATTGCTTACAGGATCAAAAGAAAGCGCAGTCTGTTAGCGTTAGCTTTGCATGATCCAGGCTGCGCATGCGGGTAGTTGCCATTCGCCAACCAAGAGGCAGTTAGTGGCTGCGCGCACGCTCAATGTAGAACACGCAAGCCTAACGCAAACGCAAAGTATCTTGCTTTTGCGCGTATACTCGTATACGCAATACTAAAGCTCTCCTTCAGGATGGATTTTGTGCGAAAGTTTTAAGAAAAATTGACAGCGAGCTTTATCTCCGAAGTCCTATAATGCGAAAGAATATTCCTTAAGAGATTTATGGTTTGAATTTGTTTTGGAGACGTTAAGGAGTCATTTTGGAGAGTGAGGAAGACCGCGTGCTTTGCTCATTGATATCGTGCTCGTCACAATGTTTACAGGTACCACGGAGAGTATCAGCCCGTGGTAACTTTAATAGGATTCTTAGAGGATACACTTTAGCTTAACTGATCACATAGAACGTCGTCTAGCTTGCACAAAAGTGGAGCAATGCGCAACAGATCGAGAGGTTCGGTGTTTTGTTCCTGGTGGAAGATAAACAGATATTGGTTGATCTTTGCGCAAGCCTATGTGTACATTGTATTTGCTCTTATCGTCATGGTGACCTAACCGGTTCTGCTCACATGCCCAGCCGTTGGTTATGTGCGGACGCTCGGATGGGCAGGCACATTTATTAAATAGAAAGTTCCTTTATGAATCATTCCAAACTTTAAATCTAGAATGTGCCAACTCGTTTGGGGCAGAGCTGCTTGAAGACTAGTTTGCTCACAAGAAGCATAGAAGGCGCCGCCGGTGAAGCGAAGCTCCAACCAGAAAAAAGAACATTTTCTAGCCTTTGTGCACCGTTTTATAGTCTCATCATTCAAGAGAAAAAGGCTCAGTAACTTGCTTTCTGCGTGTTCACGACATGCGAGATCTCACAGAAGAAAGCTGTTGGGCATGCTCGGAATGCGTTCATTCCACAGCCAAGTAGACAATAATGTCAGCTCGAGCAGAAGGCGATTATTATAAAGAATAACAGCCCTGACTGCCTGCATGTGAGCGGTATTAACCGTCTTCGTGTATTGTACTCAACAATGAACACCAATATAACTTTCGCGACAACACATAGTTTATCTTCCATGTCGCTCTAACTAAACGCGTTTTTGTAGGAATGCACAAATTTTATAAAAAAAGGCAATACATGATATTCCGCCGATTGTGTTTGGTAGGATCATCGTTTTCTGGACATGGTTGTGCTACTTTTCTTTCAATTGCTGACAGGCGAGGACTCACGACTTGACAGGCGAGGACTCACAAATATATGGTTTACAACAAGAAAACAAAAACGAAACACAAAATCCTTCACTCGTGCGTCTGGCACACAGCCCTAGTGAAAATTTGTCTGAAGAGACCGTACCCTTTAAGGACTTCTGAGAGGATTGACATAGAGGTCGAGGACCGGACGACACGTTTCGTGCGGTCTTCGTCCTTCACGTTATTTTCCTCTAGCACCGTAACTTCTCCAGAACGCTCTATTTCCACAAGGGGATTGAAAGGTTCATCAAGCTTTCTAAGACGCCTGACGTGACTTTCAAGAATTTATGAGGGGTGTAAGAGGTTCGTCATAGCTTTTTCGATGCCTGTGGTTTTTGTGGCAATGTTTACCGGGAAAGTACGTGTCCCATTAAAGGGGCCCTGCAAGGACTTTTTTACTGGTTTTTAATTTGCACCAAACCTGAGCGTACTGAGCGTAGTAACTTAATAAAACTTTTATTTTCTCGAATTTCGCTGTAATTTAAAAGTTATAGGCAAGTTAAAATTACATAAACAAGCCAAAAATAACCTTCTTCATGACGTCCTTGGTTGCTTCAGTGGCCGTGAAATAGAGGAGGGGTAGTGAGCTCAGCGAGCGGTCACGGCTGCCGCACTCCGCGTTGACGACTCGAGAGGGCGCCACTAAAGCATGTTCTGGCTAGGCTGTATGAAGCGGGCAGCCAGGTCGGGTCGTATTGCATTTGCTGCGCGATTAAACACTGATTTGGCATGACACTTCATTGGCCACAAACTACAGCAAACACGGGGTAAACATCAGTTCAGAACGGAAGCCACTTCACGCTGTCCTACCCCCAAAGGCCAAACCGCAAGCCAAAGCTGCTCGCCGAAGGCCTTGGGAACGCTCGGAACCGGTCGGATCTTCCAATGCGTACGACCGTAGCGCCGCCGCGTACATCCGGGACCTTTCTACGCTCGCCGCTCGTTGGTGGTGCCAGACCCCACTACACCTTTCTAGTATGCGCCGCCTTTTCCACCGCTTGGTGGCGGGTACGTCGACGGGTCATTTCTTGTTTCCGTACTTTCTAAACTGTATTTGTTTCTTTTCTGATCTAAAATAGTGAACAAACACTACTTTTATAAATAATTTAAACGGTTCGCGCCACCTATACTTTGTATTTCAAGTAAGCCCAGGACCTAAGACGTCACAAATCGCGCGATGTCGGCACCGCGGGTCGCCCCCGTAGTTGGAGAAGGTTTCCGCGTCCTACGGTCAAAATAGTACGCACTGATATTTAGTTACTCTCTTCATGCCCGCTGGCTTGCCTGAACCCCGAGGGATGTAGAAACCGCAAAAAAGGTAGACGCTTAAATATGATAGCAGGGCCCCTTTAAAATAGCTTTAACGGGATGGTGGGAGATATCACGTCTCTCATCAGGATATATGCGTCGGGGAAGCCGCTTGGCTACTTTGAATCTGCCGGCCTCAAGGAATGGTCGATAAATTTCGGCTTCCCGTCCCACAGATGAATATATCTCATGAAGCAGCTAACTGTGCGGATATAAGAGAAGGTCCCTCAGTGTCCTGTTTCGTGTGCCTATTGATGCGCCCAGCCTCATAAGCTCGCCCCAGAGATAAAAAAAAAGGTGTGGGGACTCCACCGCGACGGAACCAGGGACGACACCATGACCGTGCTCAGGATTTCGTCAATGGCGGCTGATGTGGGTTTCGCGTTCGTGGTTTTCGCTGAACGTAGAACTGACAGGTTGTGCGTGCGTGCGTGTGTCTGTGTCTAGTGCATCCCCTCAATTCTAAGAGTTAAACTTATGTAAATTCCATGAATTTACCCAGCGACATTGTGAGTGCCTAGAAATATATATTTCTGGGGAAGAAAACTCGGCTTCTACTACGTGACCTGATAGATTTTATTTAGAGCTGCTTGCACCCGGGTTTGAGTACGCGTTGGTTCTTAGAGTCTTTATGATTTTCAACATGCATGTAAATCTCAATGTCCGAAATAGGTTTCGAATGACTTTTAAACAACTGAATTTTTGGTTTACAATATAATCATTTGGGCGTCTAAAGGGTTGAAAGGTTGAAGGGTCTGAATGGTTGAAGCGCTGAAGGGCTGAATGGGTTCGAAGGTCTGAGGGAGTATCAAAACATATCAGGGCTGAAGGGTTATTTTTAGAGAGCCCCTATAATGACACTCGCAGAACCTTGATCATCCTCCTTAGAAATTCCAACATTCTTTTTGACAATACCCCTGACGCGTGGCTCACACGCCTATTGAAAATAGCACTTCAGACTCGATGTGCTATGAGACCCTCTCAGCCCTTCAACCCCGTTCAGCCCACCAAACCTTTCAAACCCTCAAGCCCTTGAAGACCCATAGGCTTTTCAAACACTTCAGACCTTCAAACCCTTTAACCTTTCTGACCCCCTCAACACTTCAACCTCTTAGTCGCCAAAGTGAATTAGAACCATGAAATAAAATGCAGTTTAAAACGTTATTGAAAAGTTACTTTAGACATTGAGTTTTACATGCATGGTGTGACTCAAAAAGACAATAAGAAGCAACTAATGGAGTGGCTAGCTATACGAGCTGGAATGTGGGAACGGCGACGAAACAGCACAGCCCACACAGTCTAGCGGGCATGCAGTGATCCAAGCGGCGGAGTGGCAGCAGCTTTCTTCAGATTCGTGGATGCACCTCCCGCGCACGATATCTCCCTCCCCTTCCGCTGCGCACATGCGAGGGACGATTACTTTTTATAGCTATGTGCGCGTTATCAGATGGGCGCTCGCTCTTGTAAAGGTAGACAAACTTCCGTTTTTTACCTTCCTCTTCTTCTTAACGACTATCATGCTTGTTGGGACTATTCTTCTTGCTCCAAGATAAACATGTTAGACTATAGGTCGGCCCACTCCAAGGCCAAGTTGGGTATTGCTCGTGTGTGCTGTACGCAGTGATGAAGAAATTGTGCTTTCACACACTGGCAGACAGCTTCAAAACACAAATTGACAGGCTGAGAGGACCAGTATATCCATGGGCCTTCTCACATTAATGCCGGCACCTTGTTGAAGAGAGTAAAATGAATCCAGTTTTAGCGCAGTGCGTACGAAACGCACTGCGTAAAAGAGGGGACCTGTTGTCATCTTTTGTCCTTTGTCCGATAGAAGAGCAGAGCACGATTTTGTTTTCCTGTATAAGATTATAAATAGCGCATTATAGAGTGGTTCGCTTTTACGTTATGTGAATATTCATGTTCCTCCTTATTCCACAAGAAATCACAGTTTCTTCAAAGTTCACACCGTCTGTAACTCCCCTCCTTTGTCACGGACACAATCTCTATTTAACTGTATTGAAAATGCCGAAATTGATATATTTAATAATATTATGGTGTTCCTGAAGGAAGTGAAAGTGCTTCTAGAATTCTGTTTTCGGTTTGTTGTGCGCCTGATTGACTCTGTGCACCGAAGAGAAGACCTGCTGGTTGTTTTTGGGCACATGAAAATAAAGATTATTATTATTATTATAAATATTGCTATTATTATTATTATTAATAGCAAATTAACATAACTCTTTAGCCCGGATATCTTATGGGACCCCCTCTCAGCCCTTCAAACACCTTCAGCCCATCAAACCCCCAGAACTTCAGACCCCACCAGCCCTTCACCCAGTTAGACACCTAAATGAGTCTTGTGAACCATACACCGGAAGGCCTGTTTAAAACGTTATTAGAAGTTTATTTCAGACAGTTTTAAATGCATGTTGCAACTCAGATCCAAGATAAGAACCAACGTGTGCTCAAATCCGGGCGCAAGGAGCTGTAACAAAAGAGATCAAACTAAATGGAGACAACCATTTTTTTTTCGCGGTAAAAATATATATACTGACTTACTCGCAACCAGGATACAAAATAAAAAGCAAGAACAACAACACACTGCATTAGTTTCGATTACGTTTCGCGCGAACTACCGTTAAAGGCCAATAAAACTTGACGGCGTACTTACAATGAAGTAATAGCGAACTTTAAATCTAGGCGTCACACAGCACAATCACAAGTCAAACCTTTGGACCCACTCAAAGGGTTTCGACAGCGCTTGAAACAAATATCGGTAAGGGATAGAAACGACACTCCCGCTGATTGCGAGCCACGAACTGGACGTCAGGTCGAATCTCCCGCACATAAAGGGAAGGACGCCTGGAAGTGGAGGGTCTCGGTGAAGTTCGCCGGCCGTGCGGGATGGAACGGAGCGGGTGACCGGAGTCGACGGAGCTGACCGTATACAACTTAATCGAGTCTGCTCGAGACGGGGCTGGCGGCGGCTACTCCGCTGGCGTCGGAAGGCATCCTTTTGAGTCTCAGACTCCCGAACTGCTTTTCGCCACCTCTAAAGCTCGACATGCCACCGCTCGCTCGGACAGCGTCCCTCGCAGCCGTCCGTCCATTTTCATACTGTCCCTGCACACCGCAGGAGTACTCGCCTAAAAGTCGCAATGAAAAACACAAGGGAAGCCGGCTTCTGACGCTGACGTGGAGTTGTAAAACAGGTGTTGTCAGTTGGCGCTGAGTGAGCTTTGGTTTGGTTGTGTGTTTGTGTTTTTAGAGTGATAGTCTTTTAGGTGCGCTGTTACGTCGAACATCGTGGCAACGGGTTAATCTGACGTTAACGCAGACAGACGCGTGTTTTGTCCAGCGCCACACAGAACCACCGTGAAATATATCAACATGCCTTGAGACGACCTTCGTCGCCAACGGGTTCAAACTCGTCACCGTCACCCTAAAGTTAATTTCGAACATTCAATCCAATTCAAGCTTTATTTTTCCAGGTATACACTGGAGGGACCTACAGACAAAAAGCTGCTAGGTAAGCAGCTTGACGGGGTCAAGGGTCCCGTCCCGCCGAAAGCCAAGCACTTTCAAAAAACGCGGGCAACCTAAATAATAAGTAAACAACACTACACTACACCCTGGCGCATATACATTTCTCCCAAAGACCAGCTAAAGCGATATTGATGGGTACCGTCATTTTATGGGAAAGATTAAGACAGACCCCACAGGCCTCTAAAATAACTATGACGAGTGTCTTGCACCCTTTAGAAATTCTTGAACGGTACGTCGAAACATTTCACAAATCCTGGTGGGCTCCTTAACGAATTTTAAAAGGGTATTTTAATTAATAATATTAATATTATTTGTTATATTGTAACTATTATTACGAACGCTTTTGAAGATATTTTATTTCTTAGGTTAAACGGCTTGTTGAATAAAGCATCCATTCCCGACGATTTAAAAAGAGCTATATTTAGGCCGCTTTACAAAGAGAAACAAAGTTAATACTTAAAACAACAAAGGAATGTCAATACTGCGCATACTGTGGCAGATATGGGAAAACATTTTTTTTCGGGACAGTTACATCATTCCTTAACGGACAGAATATATTGTATGGCCGCCAGTTTGGTTTGATAGCAAGGAAAGGCCCCACTGTACGTTTGGAAGAATTTTTGGATATGCTTCATTCTGATTTGATACGGTTAACAACCAGATGCTCTGTAAAAATTCACTCACTTTGTTTCCGAGGGCCATTTTTTGAAACTCTTATAAACATTTTGTCCCGTCGGTCTCAATTTGTAGTATTAGCCGACAAAACAAATTGTGGCATTGGATTTATTTTTAAAGCTGGGGTGCCTGAAGGGTTACGGGTTTTATTTGAGCTAGTTGGTACACACTGTTGGCAATCAGGTCAGCTGAACACGGAAAAAACAAGAACACAAAGGAAAGAAAAATATAGATCCCTGAAGGATCTATATTTTCCCCTCTACTTTTTAACATTTTTATCAACGACATCGCGTCAACAGTTTGGAACTGAACGTTGCTCCAGTACACAGATGACACGGTTCTGCTTTCAAAGCATATACGGTATAAAAATGCAAGAGAATACTTGCATCGTAACGTAGAGGGTGTAATGGAGTGGTATTCTGCAAACTGTATTGCGGTAAATACAAAGAAAACTAAATTGGCTTGTTTTCGAAATCCCCCAAAGACACCAGTCATGGACATTCCCCTTTGTTGCGCTGCCATGATTTTTTTCTTAAACACCTGTTACCCTGTTGAATATGTAAATTCTATTAAACCCCTTGGTATGTTTTTTACAGTGACCTGTCCTGGCGAATCCACTTAGCCTATCTCTGCAATATTTTGAAAAGTGCGACCTGTTTACTTTTCATTATTAAAAGCATTATTCCAATTACGATTAAAACAACAATTGATCAGGCTCTCGCGTACAGAATACTGAGATATGATATAACAGTCTTTGCTTTTTGCACAATACGCTGGATGAAAACTGATAGTTTTCTGAAAAAACAAACTAAAAGTGTTGCATATAATCCTCCCCTTGTCCGTTGATCAAATATTTTATACGCCCTTCGTCTTCCTTATTTTCGCCCTATGTTTGAGGAGACAGTACTGATGCGGCACTTTTGGAATACCGAATTTAAGATAACAACTATGTTGCGCCAAGAGTTCTCAAAAAAGGCATTCGCTTTATTGTTCTTCGGTCTTCAATCTGATATGATGAGGCAAAAAGCTGTATTTATGTTCCGAAAAGTTTTAATATATTACAGGAATAAATATTTTTCTTTAGTTGTAAAGGTAGTTAAGAAGATGGTGAAATTGGTTTGGCTAATTTTAAACAATTTGACCAACCGTTGTACTCTTACGACTGAATGTAGCAAGTGCTTATATTTTCGTTTGTTTCACTGCCTAATAGGTGTGCAGTATTGATGCTACATTGTAATGTACCTTGAGTTTATTCCTTTGAGTTGGTTACTTTCAGTGTTGGTAATCAATTTATGTCATTTATAGGGTAATCATTCCCGCTTTTACCGAGTTTCGACGGGCCCGTTTCTTATTGTCAAACTTTCTTTGACATTAAATATTTTTATTATTATTTTAATTATTAATATATTATTATTAATATTAATATTACCTTCACATGACATCTCAGACTATAAAAAAATGTTGAAAAGAGATGTGGAGATTCTATATTTTTTACAGCCCCCCTCCCCCCCCCCCCCCCCCCAGAAAGCTAGTCAGATATGTGCCAAAGCAAAGGCCAAGACAGTGAGACTATCTAAATGCAAAAGCACCAATAAGCTTTTCAAGCCTTTTGTACCTAGCTCTTTGGGAGTTATGTACAATATTCCACTCTCGCGCAACAGCTTCTGTCGGTATCTGAACGACTGGCCCACAGAACCCTCTATGTCTCTGAGAGTCACACCTGGAGGATACCTTCCAATTCACTGTACAGAGCGCGAGTGCGAATCACCCTTTGAAGGAACCAAAATTTTAGGTAGGCACAAAAGCAAGACACCTCGGGAAATAATGGAGGCCAATTGCACCATCAGCGGGGAAAACGATTGTGTGCCACGCGTCACTGGCATAATCAGAAAAAATAATTGTAATTTCTATGGACGACAGTGAGTATTACGAACGTGCCACCGTGAACTGGGTGACCTGTTATCATGGGAGCTGTGTGCCCTGATGCACGTGTGAAGGATTTTGTGTATTTTGTTTTCTTCTAGTAAACGATATAGTTGTGAGTCAGTGCCTATCTTTTCGTCTATGTTCCTTCGCTTTGTACTCGTCTTTTAGCGCGGTTTTCCACTAATCATCTATACACTATATTATCATACAAAATATAATTGAAAAAAATTCTACAATTAAGCTGTTTTAGAGGCAGAAGTTACAATTTTAAAATTTTCAAAACAATATGCCTTATCGCATAACTTATTTTATACAAAACACATGCCAAATATCGTCGATGGATATAGCCACGCCCATTTAAAAGTATTATCTCTAAGTGAAAAAAATAATACTAAAGAAATGTGAACCAAAAAAATGTCGTTTATGTGCATCTAAATGAAGAACTATAGCAGGCACCATGTCCAGTACTTCATTCGTCCATTCATTCACTGATTCATTTGTTTATTTTTGCTCAAGAACAGCGGGTTCCCTGAGCAATGACGAACAGTTAATAACAAAAAAAAAACTGCTAGTAGAGAAATACGAAAACGACAACAACAAAACGATACCCGAATGAAAACTGAACATACTTTCTCTCAGAAAACAAGAAAAAATAACTTACACACAAAATGTACTTCAAATTGACTTCTACGTAATTCACTGAGAAAATTACATATAATATATCATTACATTATCTCAAATGACAATATAGGATACGGGTCGTATGTTTGTATGTTTTCTTTGTTAAATATAGTAATAATAATAAAATTTGCTTCATTTGCCATATACCTACATGGAATGCACGTGAACATGGTCTGTCTCTTTTTCTGGTGGTAAGAAGCGCCTTGTTAAAGTAGCTAAAGCTGCCCCTCATCCCCTCTTTCCCACACTAGGTCTGACCATGTGACCAAAATTAATTTAATGTTTAGAGAAATTTGCGCGCGAAATACCACGATGTAAGAGTTCGTTTAATCTAAACCATAACATGCCATGCTCCTTTTAGCGTCTAAAGAAGAGCAGTGGTATTCATTCCACGCCAATTGCAAACTTTTTGTCAGTTTCTTCCGGGACAATATAAATATTGCCAAGTCAGCGGGCACCCGAGCATTCAGAAAGCACCTGTGTAGCTTTAGTCTATTTTTAATTTTTTACGCAACTCAAGCGTGATCTACGGCTTGCGTATCTTTCGAATTCAGAATAACATATGGAATCTTAGCTCAAGCTAGCGCTCAATTTAGCGCTTGCGTTAGCCAACGCTAAGCAAGCATAGGAAAAATCGTAAGGGTTCAGGAGAGCTGGTGAATATTAACCCTGTTGAATTAACCTGAGACTAGGATAGATAAGAAACATCAAAACGTAGAAGGGCCAAAAAATAGACAATCCTGTTTATTTTCTGTCCCTTCTACGTTTTGATGTTTCTTCTCTACCCCTGTCTCAGGTTAATTCAACATGGTTAAGCAAGCAAGTTTTCGAATAGCGTTTATCCGCCACGACACAAAAACCCAAGTAACTCGCGCCACTGCATCAATTCTTAATTTTGGTCCAGAATAACATTTTTCATTTGTTTAAGTATTAGACTGCGACGCCCGCAGTTGACCGGTCTTGTTCTTTTTCTTTGATTCGACAAGAGGTCTCGTCTACCAACGTTCGCACACCTCAGCTTCGCCGAGAAACGTTCGCGTGACGCAAGCAGCAAGTTGCCGGCGACGCCGGAGATCGTTGCCCCGCTTGCTGGGTCCTTCAAACCGTCCGTGACGTGCACCTACCGCAGCAGTACGATTTTCTCCAGCGTTCCAAATCGCAGTAGTGAAGATTCCGCCGACTTCGCGCTCACGACGACCGTCAAAGCGTCCAATGCGGCCGGAGCCGCAGTATTGGCAGCCCTTATATTCTAACTGTACTCGATTTCACTTGAGCCAACATTTCGCTCATCATAATTCCTTTTTGGAGAAACGCAAATACCCTTTGCGTACGCACGAATTTTCCAAAAAATAGCGTACGATAAAATAGCGCACGCAAAGGGTTAGCGTTTGGCGCATGCGGAGTGGCAGCGATGCTATTCTTTGCGTACGCAAAACCGTTTAAGTACGTTATTCTAAAATTCCACTGTGTGTACGCACTTCCACAAGGAAGTGTTCAGAATATAATTTATTCAAGACCTTGATAAACGTATTTTAAACGTCATTCGTGTCACTGGCTGCAGCTCTTTTGCTCTATACCGATAATACTTTGTGCGGATTCAATTTACCAAAATAGAAACAAAACGTTCAGTCGTGGGAGGTTAATGGTAAACTTTCGTATTCTTCTTGGTCGGAGCAAAGCGAATGCAAGAATGCAGCATGGTGGTTCACTGACAGCTACTTTGCTCTTGCCGGATCGCTCCCGACTAAAAAGAAACATGGACAAAATAACGGCTTAGACTCGGATGAATGAAAACTCCCAACAAGAATACAAACGTAATGGCGTCGGTATTGCTGCATTTGCCTTACTTATTCCATCATTTCTTTGCGTTTTGTTTCTTCAGTCGGTTAGTGGTCTTCCTGGCCTATCAATCGTAGGGAGTGTTTGTCATCACGCCGCACGTGGATGGCGAAAGCGGGTTAGCTTCTGTTTAAACTAAAATTGTGTTTGGTTCTTTCTAACTTTAGTTGTCGTTCCTTAGTTACGTACTCTGTCAGAGACGCGTATGATATTGCATAACATGTGAAACTTTGATTGCAGTGCCACTCTCATCAAACTAAGACTTAAATTGCGTTTTCGTAAATTGAACTGCGTAATTTAAAGTAAGGTCAGGTTTATTTAAATTTTTATTGCCTCAAGGGCCTCTTCAGGAGGGCTTTACATAAGGAGGTGAAAATTCGAGCTTTTATGATTATAAAAAGATCACTGCAAACAAGAACGAAAAGGAAAAAGTCGGAAGACATAATTTTATCAACATTATTTAACCAATTTAGAAATCTCGTACGAAAACATTTTAATTACTACTAGTTAAAGAGCTTGAGGGCACGCTATTCCAATTTGATATGCGCTTAATAAATAGGGTGAACATTTAAACGTGGCTGGTTTCGCTAAAGGTTGGTTCCACTTTGCAGGAGTAATCGAAGCGAGAGGAAATATGGTGGGTCGGAAAAAAAAATCGGGAAGACCACGGGTAATATTATAATTTGTGCATAAAAGAGAGTCTGTCTATATTTTTTTTGTGTTGAACATTTGTAGGGATAAGGATTGTTTTAAAGAACTGATGTTACTCCAGGAGTAGTTACATGTGATAAAACAAGTAGCACGTTTTAGAACAGCTCCCAATTGGTTAATAAAATAGCTTTGATGGGAGTTCGATATCATTGAAGCACTGAAGCATTGAAGCATTGAGGCTACGTTCCCATTGAGATCATAGAAACTTTGGACAGAGGCACGTAAGAGAACTTCAAATCGGTGGTGAGGGGCGGCTTACCTCAATCCTAAGATTTCACCTGTTCCCTTGGCTGGTTGCGTTTGTTGTATTCAGCGTTCTGCTGAAACATTGTAAAAGTTGCGATACCTGTGATGAAGTAGTTGGCGAGTCAGACGTCTTCTTCAGAGGCTTCTTTTTTTGCCCTTTTTTTAGGGGGAGATGAAACGTGAGACAGTGAGTACCGGAATTAAAGTCAAATGGGAGGTTAGGTGATTGCGCATTATATAAAAAAACTGCGAAAAATTTTCTTCTTTTACGAGTCCTTGTATTTCGACGCTGTTTTATAATATATGTTAATTTTAATACAATTGAGACCTAGACTTTTATATTTCGGGCACTGAATAGAAAGGAATATTTTTATTTAGATATATACAATTTGTATATAGTTATACTATTTACGATGGCATGGTCTCGTTTTTCATTTCCAGAATACGATTGTATTTCTTTTTGGCATTTAAATTGCTAAGAAACGAATACCACCTTAAAGCAGATACTAGAGGAAACGTTTCGTTTCACATATTTTTGGACGATAATTTGCGATCGCGCTTTGCAGTGAGCACTTCATAGAGCCATCGTAAGGATGGGGGCTTGTCGCTAACATTTAATATATTTTGATATGTTGATTACATATTTGAACGCAACAACTTTCACATGAAAGAGGTTTTCGTGTTTGTTTGAATTTCTCATGTTCAGAATATTGTCACGAATGACAAGTGATGAGGCGATAATAACTGAGCAAACTGAACGTTTAATGGGGCGAACTTGTGCCCGAAAATAAAAATGAAACAGAAGATAACAAGAGAGCGTCGCGGGCGTCGAAGGCGGCGAAGCAGCAAGATCGAACGCTGAGGCGAAACTGACCGTGGCTCGCTACGCGAAGCCCCTTATGTACACGTGTGAGCTTCTGGAATAATCGGCGTAGACGGTTCGGCGTGTAGAACTTTCTAAACTCGAACAAGCAACACGGTCCTCGAATTTACCAGAACATTAGATTAGATGTCAACAAAAAGGCGTCCCCGCGGCCAGGAGTCGAACCCTGGCTTTTCGCGTGGGAGGCAGGCGCTATAACCGTTAGGCCACGCGCGCGCTTCCTACTTGGCAAGCTGCGCGCGCGGCATTACTCCCCCCTTTAAAAAGTGCATCGCCCCGATGCAGCACAAAACAAACCAAACAAAAAAAAAGAACGGTAAGCTAAAGAGTCATTTGGAACACATAAGGTCCACAGTCCTATCGAGCGTAGTACGGCTTCATGCGCACGACATGGACGACTTCTGGTCGTGGAGGGCGGCGTGATGAAGTCCGTGTTCCGTCGGGCATCACCTCGTAGTTCAGATCCCCGAGTCGACGAAGCACTCTGTAGGGTCCGAAGTAGCGCTTCAAGAGTTTTTCGCTGAGGCCACGGCGGCGGATGGGCGTCCACACCCACACCCTGTCTCCTGGCTGGAAGTGGACGTCCCTGCGACGAAGGTTGTAGCGGCCCGCGTCGACGCGTTGCTGGTCTTGAATCATGAGTCGGGCGAGCTGGCGGACTTCTTCGGCCCGTTGAGCAACCGCCTGGGCGTCGTCGCTCTCATTGTCAGATGGCTCATGGGGCAGCATGGCGTCCAGCATGGTCGTTACCTTCCGACCATGTACCAGCTGGAAAGGTGTGAATCCAGTGGTCTCTTGAACCGCCGTATTGTAGGCGAACGTGACGTAGGGCAACACCTCGTCCCACGTCTTGTGCTCTACGTCGACGTACATAGAGATCATGTCGGCGATTGTCTTGTTGAGTCGCTCCGTCAGCCCGTTGGTCTGCGGGTGGTACGCAGTGGTACGACGATGGCTGGTGTGACTGAGCCGGAGGATTTCTTGGGTCATCTGTGCCATGAACGATGATCCGCGATCTGTAATCAGAACTTCGGGAGCGCCGTGCCGGAGAACGATGGACTCGATGAAAAACTTGGCGACTTCCACAGCAGTCCCTGAAGGAAGGGCTTTCGTTTCTGCGTACCGCGTGAGATAATCTGTGGCGACGATTATCCACCGGTTTCCCAGGGTCGACGGCGGAAAAGGACCAAGTAGATCCATTCCGATCTGCTGGAACGGTGTAGTTGGCGGAGGAATCGGCTGCAGGAGACCTGCCGGCTTCGTCGGCGGTTTCTTGCGTCGCTGGCACTCGTGGCAGGATCGGGTGTAGAGGTGGACGGTTTTGGGGAGCTTGGGCCAGTAATACTTTTCACGAATACGGGCCAGTGTCCGGCTGTAACCAAGGTGTCCGGACGTCGGGTCGTCATGACATGCTTGAAAAATCTCCTCTCGAAGGTCGGCCGGGATTACCAGCAGCCACGGCGAGTTGTTGTTTCCGAAGTTTTCTTTGTAGAGCACACCCTGTCGAATGGCGAAAGTCGGCAGGGTTCGTGAGAAAACACGGGGCACGGTACTCCCGCCCCCTTCCAGGTGCTCGATTAATGCGCGCAGCTCAGGATCGTCCCGTTGACGTCGTGCCATGTCGTCGGTGTTGACTGCTCCTAGGAAGCACTCGTCGTCATTGTCGTCGCTGCAGCCGGAAGGGGTTTCGACGGGGGCTCTGGACAGGCAGTCGGCGTCGCTGTGCTTGCGGCCTGACTTGTAGACCACAGTCATGTTGAACTCCTGTAATCGGAGACTCCATCGAGCGAGGCGTCCTGACGGGTCCTTGAGGTTCGCAAGCCAGCAAAGCGAGTGGTGGTCCGTCACCACGCGGAACGGGCTCCCGTACAAGTACGGACGAAACTTCGTGATTGCCCAGACGACCGCAAGGCATTCTTTCTCAGTCGTGGAGTAATTTTTCTCCGCCTTGGACAGTGTCCGACTTGCGTAGGCGATGACCCTCTCGAAGCCTTCTTGCACCTGGACTAGTACTGCGCCGAGTCCCGCGTTACTTGCGTCCGTGTGAATCTCGGTTTCCGCATCCTGATCGAAATGACCAAGCACAGGAGGAGTCTGGAGTCGTCGTTTCAACTCGTCGAATGCCTGCTGCTGCTCCTCGCCCCATTCGAACTTCTCGGCGTCCTTCGTGAGGTTTGTGAGCGGTGCGGAAATTTTAGCGAAATCCCGAACGAAGCGTCGATAGTAGGCGCAAAGTCCAAGGAACCTTCGCACGGCCTTCTTGTCTGTCGGCGCTGGAAATGCCGCGACGGCGCGAGTCTTCTCGGGGTCTGGGCGGACGCCTTTGTTACTAACCACGTGGCCTAGAAACTTCAGTTCGTCATAGGCGAACCGGCACTTGGACGGCTTGAGTGTGAGTCCGGCGGTCTGAATGGCTTGGAGAACAGCTCGGAGTCGTCGCAAGTGCTCGTCGAAGTCACTTGAAAACACTACGACGTCGTCAAGGTAGACGAGACAGCTCTGCCACTTCAGCCCTGCCAGTACTGTGTCCATGACACGCTGGAACGTTGCCGGCGCCGTGCATAGGCCGAAAGGCATGACCTTGAACTCGTACAGGCCATCTGGCGTAACGAAAGCTGTCTTCTCTCGGTCCCGTTCGTCGACTTCAATCTGCCAGTAGCCGCTCTTCAGGTCCATCGATGAAAAGTATCGAGAGTGGCGCAGGCGGTCTAGCGTGTCATCGATTCGGGGGAGTGGATAGACGTCTTTCTTCGTTACCGCGTTCAGCTGCCGGTAGTCCACGCAGAACCTAAGCGTTCCGTCCTTCTTCCTAACCAGCACGACTGGAGAGGCCCACGGACTGCTTGAAGGCTGGATTATGTCGTCGTTCAGCATTTCTTCCACTTGCTGTTGGATGACCTCCCGTTCTTTTATGGAGACTCGGTACGGCGATCGGTGCACAGGGAGCGCGTCGTCGTCGGTGACGATGCGATGCTTCGCAACGGTGGTTTGGCGCACCTTCGACGACGTCGCGAAGCAGTTGCTGTATTCGGCGAGGAGGTCACTCAGCTGCCGTCGTTTCGGGCCTGGAAGCTTGGGGTCAATGTCAAGCTGCGCTGGCGGCGTAATGTCTTGCTGAGGTGGCGATGATTCTTCATCAATCGCGGCGATTTCGGCGGAGTTCCAAAGTTCCTCGACGTGGCCCACAGCGGCACCTTTTGTGAGGTGTTGCGTTTCTTGTCGGAAGTTTGTCACGAGCACCACGGTGCGCCCATCCTGAAGTTTAGTCACTCCTCTTGCGATGCCTATTCCTCTTCCCAGGAGCAATTGAAGGTTGCCTTCAAGAACAACTTCGCCGCAGGTAGCTGCATCGGTCACGACGGGTACGACAACACTTGATCGCGGCGGCAGGTTCACGTGGGCGGCAGCGACTCGGATGGCGGCTGACGCTGTTTGGGGTTTCTCTGAAGGTGGAACAGGCTTGCGCAGCGTCAATCTGTTCTCACCAAGGTCGATGACGGCGCCGTATTCACACAGAAAGTCCATGCCGAGGATGACGTCTCTGGAACAGTCTTGTAGAACGACGAACTTCACAGGGCACGTCTCACCGTGGATCTCGACTCGAGCAGTGCATCTCCCGACTGGTGTAATGAGGTGTCCTCCGGCGGTTCGTATTTGAGGTCCATCCCACGGCGTCATGACTTTTCGAAGGCGGCGGGAGAGCCTCCCACTCAAGACTGAGTAGTCTGCTCCGGTGTCTACGAGTGCTGATGCGTCGTGGCCGTCGATGGCGACGTTTAGGTTGTTTGACACCGTTGCAGGGGCGTCGTTGGGGTGCGTGGCGTCGAGAGAGTGGGAGCGCTCCGGCGTTCTTGGAGGCTCTTTACTTGGGTCGTCTTCGGCAACGGCACCTCCGGGCGTTGCCGCACTTAGTTTTCCCGACGAGATAGGGGGGACAGGCTCTCACGGCGCGACCGACGGAGAGGCGATGCGGAACGTCGGGGGGATGGAGAACGGGAACCTCGTGGTGCTGTTGGCGCTGGTGACGGAGGGCGACGGAGGTATTCCTCGATGTCTCTTGGTCGTTCTCCAAAACGAGGTCGACGGTCGTTTGGCGCGAATCCTCGCAGGCCGAGCTGGCGGTAGGGGCACCTTCGGTAAACGTGGTCAGCCTCCCCGCAGTGAAAGCACACCGGACGTCCGTCATCCGTGCGCCACACGTCGGTCTTTCGAGGTCCACGCTGCTCTTGGCGCGGAGTGTACTGCGGCGAAGAGACTTCTCGTCGGGGTGCAGCTGGGTACTGCCGGGTGACAGGAGGCTGCGGACGACGAACAACTGCGGCGTAGGTCACAGCTGGTGGTTCCGGTGCGGCGTCGGCGAGAACGTCTGGCTGGAGCGCTTGCTGGACCTCTTCTCGAACCATCTCGGCGATCGAGAGTGAAGCTGGACGTTCGGCGGCCGGTAGCAGCTTCTTCAGCTCTTCACGGACGATGTCCCGGATTATTTCGCGGATGTCCGTGTTGTTGCAGCCGGAAGACGAAAAGGCAGCGACGCCGGGACCTCGGTGATAGTGGGCGGCACGAGCTTGAAGGGCACGTTCAATGTTGGTGGCCTCCGTGATGAAGCCTTCGACGGTGGTAGGCGGGCTCCGAACAAGGCCTCCGAAGATGTTTTCCTTTACGCCGCGCATCAAGACCCGCAGCTTTTTTTCTTCGGGAGCGTTTGGGTCGGCGCGATTCATCAGGTGGAGAACGTCTTCGACGAAGCTTGTGACGCTCTCGGTCTGCCCTTGGTTTCTCGCTCGCAGGAGTTCTTCGGCACGCTGTCGTCGCTGTTGGTTGGCAAAGGTGCGTCGCAGCTCGGCCTGGAATTCTTCCCACGACGAAATCGACGCTTCGTGGTTTTCAAACCAGGTGCGTGCCGTGCCTTCCAGAGCGAAGTACACATTCTGAAGGCACTGCTCCGGTGTCCATCGGTTATGGCGGGCCACTCGTTCGTAATGTTGTAGCCAGTCCTCGACGTCTTCATAGGGCTCACCATGGAAGGACACGGGCGTACGGGCGGCGACGGGTAGGACAACGACGGGTGGCGTGGTCATCGTCGCGGTCTTCTTCCTCGGTTTCGGTGGCAAGGGTCCAAATTCCGGGGATTGGCCTTTGGTACGGCGGCTTGATCGGGCTTTGGCGTCTTCTGCGAAGGGTAACCTCCCGGGGCTGAGCACGTCACTTGGCGGGCGTGTTTTCGGAGGGGTACGCTCCACGGGCATAGAATGCGATACCCCGCACCTCCACCAAAATGTCACGAATGACAAGTGATGAGGCGATAATAACTGAGTAAACTGAACGTTTAATGGGGCGAACTTGTGCCCGAAAATAAAAATGAAACAGAAGATAACAAGAGAGCGTCGCGGGCGTCGAAGGCGGCGAAGCAGCAAGATCGAACGCTGAGGCGAAACTGACCGTGGCTCGCTACGCGAAGCCCCTTATGTACACGCGTGAGCTTCTGGAATAATCGGCGTAGACGGTTCGGCGTGTAGAACTTTCTAAACTCGAACAAGCAACACGGTCCTCGAATTTACCAGAACATTAGATTAGATGTCAACAAAAAGGCGTCCCCGCGGCCAGGAGTCGAACCCTGGCTTTTCGCGTGGGAGGCAGGCGCTATAACCGTTAGGCCACGCGCGCGCTTCCTACTTGGCAAGCTGCGCGCGCGGCAATATCATCTCACATGAGGCGAGATGATCACCTGACATGATATAATCTCTAATCATTTGCACTGGTTCTATCAAATGTATATCAGTCAAAACACCAGCATTTTACAGCTCATTTTTTTCTTCAGGCTATTACCATCCTGAACTGTTTTGCAGAGGAAATAGTAGTAATTTCAGACACATAGAATTTCCGCCCGTCAGTCACCTTACACCTCCCCTGACCACCTCTGTCCTGCTAGGTTGTCACTGAACGCAATTTGTATTAATATTGTATATATTTTTTTATTTAGTTTTTTTGTTTCAATGTTTTATATTATGTTTGCCCATATGCGCTCTTTATTTATTGCCCCAACGGGCCTTAGAAAAAAAAATAAACGAATGAAAATAACCCAATAACGCGATTTTGTGGCCGTCACTGTCACCCTACTTACTGAGTTGCGGACATAACATAAAAAAATGGGTGGAGTCTAGAACTCAAGCGAAGGAGGCGGCCGCGCGTTATTTTTAATGCACTACAAAATCTGAGTCATTTCAGAAATGTTATGGGCAGTATTTTCTAGAGTATTTGAAAGACTAACAACGCCAATCCATTTCTCTATTGCACCCCTCTATTGCAATTATCAAGTTTCATATGAGCTTCAATTGAGTTTGAGTATATGTTTTACAAAATTAAGCAAGCTCATTCCAAAGGAAGACAGCTCAACGCCTTGCATTCTATCAAAATCTATGTATAACATGTTTTCATTAAACTATTAAAAACTAAACCCAAAACTGCTGTACTGCAGCGAGTACAGCATAAATAAGAGCGTTTGTTACTGAAAAACCTAACTACCATGGCTAAATAAACTTAAAGGTCTATTCAATCTATACTAATTCAAAAATTAAAGAATAATTTCTGAAGGTCTGCTATTTATACCAGCATGTTTCTTTATAAGATAGCAAAAACTGGAAGTGTAGCGTGAACATATTCAGTGAAATGTTGAACACAACGCCTTTCTTTTTGCTGTTACTGATTGCAGCCCCACCTGCCGACCATCAAGCTCATTTCCAAGGTGTGCTACACAGTGTCCGTGGTGACGCTCCTAGCCGCCTTTCTCATCCTGGCTTCCATCAAGTAAGATCGTCTAACTTCAACCTTAACCTTCATTTAGAGTAACATTACAATATTTTTGTTAAAGTAGTCTTTCTTATAAGAAGTAAAATGAGTCAGATTAATCTTTTCTTGTAATTTCTATTAGCGAGGACCTTTCCATGACTTGTCACAACATATCGCATAAAAGTTATAATATTTTAAAAAGAGCGCTTTTTATAAGCCACCAATGTAGCAAAAATACGGGTTTCATATTTACGACCATGTAATTTTACTCGGTACAAGATAAACTTCACGACACTCTGTTGATGTTTTTTTTTCTTACAATAATAGTACGAATAAGTGTTTTAGTTAAAAATTATAAACTGATTTATAATTATTTATATAGGTTATTTTCTGCACTCTAATATTGCCTTATCTTGGTGACATTCACGATTTAAAATTCATATCACATTGTTAAACATTCATGTATTTTGTTATCACCAAGTTCATAGCATGGCTTTATTAGCTCTCGCTGTAGGTTTCATTATGGGATCAAATTTGCTGTTGTCATAAACCTGAATATGCTGAACTTTCATCAAAGATTGACCGGTGAGAGCGACACGTTTAGTGCATCTGAGCAAACATACGTATAGTCAGTGCTTCTCTATTAATCTGTATTTCTCGCCTTTTAAGGACACGCGTGTTCCTTTCTAATTCACATATTTAGAATAGAGTATTTTTCCAATGCGTTTCAGGAGACTCCGCTGTCCTCGGAACAGCCTACACATGCATTTGTTCATTTCCTTCATCCTGAGGGCGCTGGCATTCCTGCTCAAGGATGCACTCTTCGTCGCCGGCGTCGGACTTTCGAGTAACGTGGACTTCAACAAAGAGGTGAGCGACAAATTTTGGGGGAGCTTGAAAGCGTAAAAAATCGCATTGTTTTTTGTAGCTCCTTACCATCTCAATAGCACACCAAAATTAGTAACGCTATGCTCTAAAACTTACAAAAGAAACTAAAACATTTCTCTTGTTTCTGCAAAAGGACATGAGGTGCCATAACATTTGGAATTTTTTACACCTCTTCAAACGTCCGCCAAGGTTGGCGCTCTCGGTCTGCATCAGTGCACCGAAGTTTTTGCATCAATATAATTGTCAAATTGAATTTCTGCATAATTATATACCAATTCTGTTGTTTTTTTTGTCATATGTAGCGGCAAATTTTGCCCACCATACCTAGCAGAACATTAAATTGAGGTGTACACCAAATTACGTACCCATTTCATAAAAAGCAGACACTTTAGCGAGTAAATCGATAATGTGTATAAGTACACACAAATTCAGGATTTCTTTCTAGATTTAGCTATCAAGCCGCGACGGATTGACGCAGTTTATGTCATGGTTTATGTGGCCCTAGAAATGCGAACGCAATGATAATGACGAGCAAGGAACGAATTACTTTAGAAATCTAAAACGTTAGGTGGTGTTAATGTAACCTACTGTAGTCGAGGTTTAAGCTGTTTAGATCCTTCATTTAATGGTTTATAAATTAAGTACTTTATGTAGTTACTTTGGAGATGCACACTCTCCTTATTACATAGAGGTGTTTGTTTCAAAAGGGTTGGGGTTAAGCCAGTCCTTTGTTAAAGTGTTGATGATTGTTCATCCCCGTTCAGACTACAACTGCTTACATGAATCATTTGACTGTGCGCTTATTGCCATATTGTTGTGCACATGTCAGTGGGTATAAAATTCAGTCATGACAATAAATGTAATTACCGGAATAAAAATCAAACTGTTATAAACGGCAGAACAAAGGGGCAATTCTTCCGGCTCAAAACTTAAAATAATGTCTTGTATCCACATAATTATTTTTATTTCTTGTCTGGAAGTGTTCAATTTCATACAGAAAATACTTCACTGTCCGCCGCTGCAATGAATTCAATTTCCCGGTCTCTCTAAGTTTAGTACTTATGTACCACGGCTGCAACCACCCAGAAAGCTTCTTTTATCCAATTTCTCCACGGAGGTTCGATCAACAAGCATCCGTTTCGATTGCACCGCCATCCTCTGTACTATGTTTTTTTTTGTTCTCTTTTTTAGCTTACGTACAATTTATTTACTAGGATGTTCTCTCTTAGCAGTGTCTGCTTGGTTTCTGTTGCCATTTTTGTTTCTATTTCGAGCCTACCTGTCTTGCAACAAACCCAGGGATTCTGCACCTGTTTTGAGAGTACTAAACATTCGATCCGTCTTTTGCTGTATCTCTTGTCCTATTTTTTTGTTTGTTAAAATCTTGAATGATCTAAAGCTGGCGCTTCTTCTAAATTTACCGCATCACTGATCAAATATTTAGATCCTTTCCGGCAGACGCATGTCCGTTACAAACTCTGAACTGCACCTAGCCTCTGCATATGTCCAGGGCAGCTGCTCACCCCCGATTCCCTCCGCGATCCAGAGGTAGGCTTCCCCACACTAGGGGTAATGCAGTGTTGAAGCACGCTTCGCAGGAGGTGGTCCTCCGGATACGTCTGGATCGATCTGTATCTTCGCTCACTTTCGAAGTGGCCTTGAACATTGGGGCGAAGCCTTCTCGTGTTTTCGACGCATGTGCCTCCAGGGTACGGGTATGTGCAAATTGGCTTTAAAATCAACCTGAAGGTTCCGCGTTATTATTATTAAAAATGGGTTCCAGCTTTCATATTTTTCTGTTCTAGCAATATTCTGCCTCTTTGCTCTAACTAGTATATTTATCGACAGTGTTGTCAACTTAAGGATTTTCCACCTTTTTTAGCCGTTTTGGATGCTCCTCTAGCGAGTTAAAATTCAATATAGCTGCTAGCGGGACATTTAGACTTCTTTCAGTAGTATATAGCGGGTTTTCAAGCTTCGTTTTATAAAATGCGTTTGTTAAGGCATTACATGTATTCATTGCAACTAAGTGTGGTTCCTTTAACTAAATTAGCACGCTCAGAGAACAAAAGGAATTTACTCACAAAGTTGACGCACATAATAATAGAATGGGAGCACACACATATGTACCTATATTTTATCAACCATAAAAACACTGACGCATCTTGAAAACGTGCATACTGTTGTAACTAAATTGGAGAACAAACGCGGGATATGAAGAACGGAGAGTTATACAAGAAACGTTTATTAGAAAAACTCTAATGAACAGAAGAGCGGAACCCAAACAATATTACAGATAAAATGTTTATTTGCGCTACCGCGAAAGATTGTGTTAGTTGAATAATAATTGTAATTTCGGGAAACTAATTGACGTGAGCTATTCGCCGAAATCGTGTGCGTACTTTGACATGTGTACAGAAATTGTTTTATGAAACCGCGCTCGAAGCGCCAATGTCGGGGCTCAAATCCTCTGTAGCTTTTATTCCAAACAATATTGAGCATCTCCTGAAGCTTTCGATGCTTTGAGGCGCGGGGGCCCAATATTTGCTTCTTTTTACAATTTGAATGCAATATTTTGTATTAGTGTTTTTACTTTAAATAAGAAAAAAAAGTTTATTTTCTTTTGGTTTGGTTCCAAATTCACGTCTTCAAAGCGAAAATATTTTACGTCTTTCTTCCCCTCTGCTATTTGCACGTATGCACGGGTCACAGGAAAAGTTGCGAGCTGGATGTGCCTCTACTTTCACATTGCCTCCAAAGAGGAACGAGTGGAGTGACAAAGAGATCACTGAACGAAAGCAGCAAATACTAAAGTGAAACACTAATTGGTGGGATTCGAACTAGCTTAGGCTGCTTAAAAACCGCGTGCGCCGCACGCTCCTTCATGCACGCGCCATTACTTAAAGGGGCCCTGCAATCATATTTAAGCGTCTACCTTTTTTTGCGGTTTCCACGTCTCTTGGGGTTCGGGCAAGCCAGCGGGCACGGAGAGAGTAACTAAATATCAGTGCGTCATATTTTAACCGAACGACGCGGAAACCTCCTCTACCGACGAGGGCGACCCGCGGTACCGAAAGCGCGCGATATCTGACGTCTTTGGTCCTGGGCTTACTACTGGTCAGAGCCGCTAAAATTTTATTTTTAGTCGAAATACAAAATATAAGTAGCGCGAACCGGTTCAATTATTTATAAAAGTAGTTTTTGTTCAGTATTTTAGATCAGAAAAGAAACAAATGCAGTTTATAAAGTACGAAAACAAGAAATGACCCGTCGACATATCCGCCACCAAGCGGTGGAAAAGGCGGCGCATACTAGAAAGGAGTAGTGGAATCAGGCGCCGTCACGGAAAGGCCCCGGATGTACGCGGCGGCGCTGCGGTCGTAAGAACAGGAGGATCCGACCGCCTCCGAGCGTTCCGAAGGCCTTCGGCGAGAAGCTTTGTCTTGCGGTTTAGCCGTTTCGCGGTATGGCAGCGCAAAGTGGCTCCCATTCTGAACTGACCTTTACCCCGTGTTTGATGTTGTTTGTGGCCAATGAAGTGTCATGTCGAATTAGTGTTTAATCACGCAGCAAATGCAATGAGAGCCGCTCTGGCTGCCCGCTGCATACAGCCTATCCAGAACATGCTTTAGTGGCGCCCTCTCGCGCCGTCGACACGGTGTGCGGCAGCCGTGAGCGGTCGCTGAGCTGCTCACTACCCCTCTTCTAGTTCACGGCCACTCAAGCACCCAAGGACGTCACGAGGGAGGTTATTTTTTGCTTGTTTTTGTAATCTTCCTATAACTTTTAAAATGAAGGGAATTTCGTGAAACGAACAGTTTTACTAAGTTACTACGTTCAATGCGCTCAGGTTCGGTGCAAATTAAAAACCAGTAAAAAAGTCCTTGCAGGGCCCCTTTAAGACCCCTACGCACATTCGCGTTTGACAGCGTTTGAGTGCGTTTGACTGCGTTGCGTCGCGAAACGAAAGCGAATCATCGGCACTTCTGTGCTTCATATGAAGCGTAGAATCCAAATAGAGGAATAGCTTGGCACGCGACATAAGAAGCAGGGATGTCCTGGTTTCTCGCAGCCGCAACGCAGTCAAACGCACTCAAGCGCTCTCAAACGTTAATGTGCGTAGGGGCCTTTACACTGAAATGGGGAGATGAAAAAATGAAAGCTGCTTTTTTTTCCTTTAACGCTGAATTAGAGCGGAGCGCTTAAGGAGGAAGATGGAAGGGTACTGAGGGGAGGGTATACCCCTCCTCCCTCCTCCTCACCTTGTCATCCTGCCTGCTACGCCGCCACGGGGGCCACGTGGTCTCATGGGGGCCACGTGACCCTTGTGAGGTCACGTGACCCCTAAGAGGTCACGTTATACCCCGGAGGTCACGTGACCCCCTAAGACCACGTGACACCCTGAGGTCCCGTGACCTCGGTCACGTGACATCACGGTTACGCCGACGCCGCTCAAGTCGGAAAAAGGCGCCTAAGAGCTGCGCTTTAAAAAGAAGCGGCTGCGTGTTGATTCCTACCATGCTTACCGCCGGGTCAAGGAGACGCCAGATGAGAGTGTGCGATGCTTGTCCAGCGGAATGTACTCTATAGGAGCGAGTCAATGAAATCGCATTTCGACGTTATCTGCAGCAAAGCACCACTGAAACCCGACCCTGTTTTTTTACGTTACTTTCTGTATTCCAGCGCATTACACAGATTTGACACGAGTGCTGCCTCAGTGTTCATATAGTACTCCTGTCTTCGCTGACTGAATGCGAGTCCCACCGAAACGGAACCTAGACGAGGATCACAAGATTAAGCAGGTTACCTTCTTTGCAATGAGAGGGGTTCTGCATCTGTCTCGAAGGGAATCGCAAATGTATCTTCTATCTTAGTGCTGGTGTTTTAGAGCGCAGCTCTTAGGCGCCCGTTTCCGGCTTGAGCGGCGTCGCCGGCATCGTCGGTGTAACCGCGCGTAACCCTCATAACCCTTGTGAGGGTTACGAGGGTTACGAGGGTTACTTTCACGAGGGTTACGACGGTTACCCTCACGAGGGTCACGAGCGTTACACTCACGAGGGTCGCGAGGGTTAGTTACCCTCAAAAGGGTTACCCTCATGAGGGTCACGAGGGTTACTCTCACGAGGGTAACGAGGGTCACGAGGGTTATGAGAGTTACCCTCACGAGGGTCACGAGGATTACCTACACGGCGGTCACGAGGGTTACCCTCACGAGGGTTACTCGCTGAGGTCACGTGACCCCCCCCCCCCCCGAGGTCACGTGACCCGCCAGACGTCACCTGACCCCTTAGGTCACGTGACCTCATTGAGTCACCTATCCCCCAGTACCCTTCCATCCTATCCCTCAGTACCCTTCCATCCTCCTCAAGAGCTGCGCGCTAATCCGGCGTTACAGGGAATTGTAAACGGCTTCCATTTTTTTTAGAACGTGGACTGCAAGGTGTTCACGAGCTTCTGGCACTACGTGCTGATGGCCAACTACTGCTGGATCCTCATGGAGGGACTGTACCTACACAGTCTCGTCTTCCTCGCCTTCTTCACGGACAGTTCGGGGATTATACGATACGTGGCACTCGGCTGGGGTAAGCATCATTTTCAGAAGCTGATATTGCGAGAGATTGCGTCTGATTCTTAAAGCCGTTTCTGAGGTGGTTACTCACATCCTCGAAAGTTTTCTTCTTTTTTACGAATCTGAAGGTGCGGCCAAACACTCCAAAGTGTTCGGTGCACCCGAACACTTTGAAGTGATCGGGTGCTTTTAATGGCTGGTATCGCTGTTACGCAATGTAAATTCGAATTGCATTTATTGTTTTCGTTGCTTCCATTTTTAAGTGTCATACGCTTTGATAACGATGTCATTATAATGTCAAACATGTGTTTCAGTATATTCAATTCTAACTTTAAAATGTGCCTCCAAGGAGTGTTCTTCTTTATAAATGAACCGAGGCGCTCCTTAACATTCGCTATAGAAAAGCGTTAGTCAATGTAGAAAGCACCAAATCCAACTAAAATCCTACATGATTTGAGAAAGATATGAAATATGTTAACAAATCTCTACAATGCGAAATTAGAGGGCAGCTATTAATGAGGAAGGGGGATTGTACGTAGGGGGGTATGCACTGCTCCTCTTTTGTACCCTTTCCTCCTCCTCTCCTCCCCTTCTCGTCCCGTCCCCCTCCCCTTCTCCGCTGCTCCTCCTTCTATTCTTTCCTCCCGCTTCCCTCCTCTTCTCCCCTCCTCCTACTTCTCCCCTCCTCGTTTCCTCCTCCTCCGCATCCCCTCCTCCACCTCCTCCATACCCTCCCCTCCTTCTCCTTCATACCCCCGCTCTCACACCTTTCCAGCTAAATTAATCTAAAAAATTGACAACATGTGACCTCAACATCAATTCAGTTTCCCCGCTAACTTTAGCGGGGAAAATGACGTCACATGACTTCGTGTCAAGTCACCAATGAATAAATTCGCTTTCTCCGCTAACTTTAGCGGGGAAACTGACGTCACATGACTTCGTGTCACGTCACCAATGAACAAATTCGCTTTCTCCGCTAGATTTAGGTGGAAAACTGACGTCACGTGACCTCAACAACAGTTAAATTCCCCGCTAAATTTAGCGGTGAAACTGAATTAGTTTGCGGTAATGTGACGTCAGTTTTACCGCTAAATTTAGCGGGAAAACTGAATGCGTAATGTTGCATCATCGGACGTCACAGACGTACAGACCCATTCAGTTTCTTCGCTTAATTTAGCAGAAACTTGAGTTTGTGTATAGGTCCCTGACTTCCCATGATTCACAGCGCGCGATTACGCCGACACCGACGGTGACGGCGACGCCCACGTTCTTTATACAGAAACTGGTGCCTAAGAGCTGCGCTATAAAAATGTATTTACTTGGATGCTAAAACTAAAAACTGTTGTCTTACAGTGTTTGCAGTAAAAATGGTGTTGGCATATTCTGTCATTATTGCTGCACGTAATGAACAATATAATATGGACAACTTTAAACACGCATGCATTTATCTGGAGCTTGCAAAGAACTAGTCAGAACATTTTATGAACGTCTGACCTCCGTCTGGCCGAAAGATATAGTGGGGCACCTCACAGTCGGCGTTAAAACTGTGAGATCCCTTTGACTGGGCCCTGTTAACTCAGAATGCTCAGGCTTTTCCTTGCACGGTTTCACCTTCTGATACTTAAAAAAAAAAATTAAAGCATATCAGGTATCTCCTTTCAATGCATTCGGAATTAAAAGCATTTGAGTATCACATTAAAAAAACACAAAAAACATGCATTTTTTTAATTTTCTTAATTTTTGTTTAATTCAGTGGTTTTTTTTTAAAGTTATTATGCCTCTGTAACAAAAAAAATGCATGATTTGATATTTAAATATGCAGAGTAGCATATTTAAAAATCAAATCATGCAATTGTTTTCTTAAATTTTTAATTTTAATTAGGTGTTTTTTTATAAGTTACCATGCCTCTGTAAAAACCACTACAGAAGCATCGTGAAATACTTGGTGTGTGGGGCTCGCACAATAACTAAACTATAATTCACAAAAGATCAGTGCGCAATCAAAGACTTGAGAACATAAAAGCGCGAAAATCGTTTTAAAAACGCATGATCATGGCGTAATCACTGCAGTTGCTTGGTTCAGCCAGTGATAACACAAGTACGCAAAGATGACAAACGCCGGTACATTTCGCTCATCGCGTTACTCGATTAGCTCCATCGGCCCGGAGCGTTCGTTGTCCTGGAACTTAATGTGAAACAAAGCAGGGTAATACATTCTCGACCGTTCTGAAACTGCTTTCAACAAATAAATAAGCTCACCTATCAGACATTAAACATTGCCCAGTCATGTTGAACACGCTGATTCAGCAAGGTGTTTGGAAAACAAAACTTTAAATAGCACTAACCGTTTCCGAGACCTCCATACGCCATTTCCCGAAATCCCGAGACGAGCAACCTACCTTCCATCATTAAAGCTAGTTTTATCTTCAAGATAACATGCGATCTAATGTGATACAGATGGGAGATTTAAACAAAACATCTATGAGGTGTTTCAAAAATCAACAGTCTGCATGATATGCAGCCCACTTTGGAGAAACGTCGCCCGCAGATAGGAAATTTGAGGAGCCGGGGCCGCCCTGAATTAGCATAAAAATGTCAGATAATAAAACAAAAAATTATGTGCATAATGTGTTGCATTGCTCTTCATATCGTTCTCCGTGTAAATGTGATTTGTGCCAAATTGCAGGAGTTCCCGGTCCCTCATGAGTTTGCATAAAATACAATATATTATTGTGCAAGTCATATTTGAGAGCAGTATAATACGCGACGTAACTCCTCGGGTTAATGCTCTCCCCTGTAAATTATTTTGCCTCGTGGCGACGTAGGTGTAATACACCCTACACCGACGTCGCCACAAGTCTCAAAAATGATCAATGTGCACCTGAAAAAGAATTCATAATGCCACGCGCGGCGGCGAGCAAGCGCGTGTGTGGCCGAGTGGTTACCGCGCTTGACTATCGCGCGAAAGGTGTAGATTCAATTCCAGCCAGGGGACTGTCCTTTTATTTATACTTTCAACTGGGCCTTCTCGTAAGTTCGAGAAAATTCTCGTCGGATCGAGTTCCGAAAGTTCTACGCACCGAACGTTTTACGCCGAATGATCCAGAAACTCACGAGTGTACATAAGGGACTCCGCATGGCGAGCGGAGTCAGTTTCGCCTCAGCGTTCTATCCTGCTGCTTCGCCGCCTTCGACGCCCGCGACGCTCCGTTGTTATCTTTCTTTATCTTTTTATTTTTGGGCAAAAGTTTGCCCCATTAAACGTTTAGTTTCCTCAGGTATTATCTCAGCTCATTATCGCCTCATCAATTGTCATTCGTGACAATATGCCGTGATGCTGGTTTTTTGTGTGTGTACAGTAACATATAATTTCGTTTTGTTTTATAAATAAAAAAGGTATCAGCTTGTAATACTAAATTATCGTCGCTTTCAAAGACTGGTGCACCATTAAATTGACCTAAAGATTTCATCCAGGCAATTTGACATTTGTAATTTATGATATATATTACGTGTTTTTTTTTTAATATAGTTCTTTCAAAGAAGCTGCCGCATAATAAAATCTCCATTAAATTGAACCAAAAGCTCCTTCTCGGCACCATACTACTTGTAATTATTATATAAATAAGCTTTTTCCTTAAGCTAGTGTATTTCAAAGATGCTACCGTATATTGAAATCTAATCAGCGCGCTGTTACCTTAATAAATATATTTGCAGAATTTAAGATAGGACACATTCTCCTAAAGGTTCCGTAGATTGTTGCATCTATGAATGCCTTTGCACTTTCTTCTCCGGTATAAACGCTTCGCTACGCAGCGTTCCTTTGTGGTTCTCAATAATTTTTCCATTGCAACAATCGCTACATTTTACTGAATAGTTCAGAAAAAAAAATTGATTCTGCGCAAAATTCAAGATAAACGCCAGATTATTATTAGCCGGGCGACTTAATGCCGCCTATTTCACCCAGTGCTGTGACAGCTATATTGAAATAGCTACGACAGTAACTTATATTTTTCACCTAACATCGTTTAAAGGGTAGCACTTCGCACTTAACAATATTACTGAAAAGTGCCACACAAAGAACCTACTAAGTTGGGCACTCAGTACATGGCCCGCACAATTGAGCGATTGTCGTTCACGTATTACTCTGCTCGAAATTCTTACCACAAACACGCGACATCGGCGATTTTTTTTTGTTTTCGAGATTCTTTTATTTGGCATCAAGATTTATTTATTAGGTAAGTGCACTAAGTAGGAAGTTCCACCCACCAGAAAAGTTTTGATCGCGTGCTTTAGATATTAGAGAAAGACTGGAAATACTGGCGACCTCTTCTTTGCACTAACGTCGTCGCGAATTGTATATCGAGTTATATTTCCACTTTAATTGTCACAGCCGCAGCAGAACTCCCTCTCGAGTTGGCGCTCGCTCCCAGCGATTGGAGTAAGTGCCCGTGTGACTTAGCGACTACCAATGGCGTTCTCGTCGGATGTCCTCGTAATAGTCTCGGCGCGCGAATGATTTCAGTCAGATTTACCGACCCGAAACGTATCCCAGGTATTACAATTTGTTCAGGTGTGACCAGAGTAGTGTTCCTTTTATTTCAGGCCTCCCTGTCCTGTTCATCATTCCCTGGGTCGTGGTGCGAGCGACGCTAGGAGGACACCCTGTAAGAGAGACGACGAAAGCCCCTTCAGCTCGCCACACCTCTCTAAGACTACCCTGAGCCCCGAAGGCTTACGTTCCTTCCACATCCTCACCCTTTCGCTTTCCCGCGTATTTTTAGCGTTGCAACGCTTTCCCGCGTATTTATTTTTATTATTGCTCGCGTACACTTTGGCACGAAGCCTTAAATCCTTGCAATCAAGTCGAGGTAGAATGGGTTAGTGTAGGGCACGAGAAAATGAAAAAAAAAAATGTGCAGGATTATGTTTCGTTGATGTGCCAAGGAGGTAAGTGCACCGACATGAAAGACGTCAGCGCCCTTTTTAATTTTTGTTCTCTCTCTGCTAGACCTAACTGTCTTCACTTGATCGACCCACCGCACACTCTCTCTCTTTTTTTCTATCCAAACAGCTTGGGAAACCAGACCCCTTTCTTAAAGTGCGTCAATATTTGATCTACTCAGAGGCGAAGTGTTCGGGCATCTCCGGCCGTATTTTCACTGCCCTGTTTATCCTCTCGACGTGGTAGAAAACGGGGGTATTTGGTAGGCGTTCAACCTCTGCCTTTGTTGTTGTCGAAAGTTTGGGAGTTTGATTTTGATTTTATCGGCCTGCGCAGACGCTGCTTTGGGAAATTTTGAATGGGCATCACGTCGATGTGTGCATTTGAATCTAGCCATCAATACCGTTCTCGCTTCTTATCATTCATTTTGTGCTGAACGAAGCGAAGGAAAGTATAACCTATAGCCTAAGAGAGAATTCTTTGAAAGCCTGCGCCCTCGTCTCTTTATGACCGTTACTCAACACTCGTAAAATGAAAACACGTTGTAAAAGCAAGTGACACTTCTTGTGCCATCTCGTCGTCTTGGCCAATGGGGCACAAAAAGATAGAGGGATTTACGATTAAGCCGAAATCGAAAGAAATCTAAATCACTGAGGTCGTTTTACTAAAGCTCCTCCTAGATAATAAGTTCAGCATCTGAAGTGCACAAATAGAAAAAAAAAACAGAGCGGTCTATATTTATATTTGACGAACATACTGTCTGCTTCTTGGGAAACAAGAAGGGGGTAACTCGAAGCTGAACAATGCAGTGCATTTTGTTACTTAGAAGTACCAGAATATATTGTTTTTTTTTATATTAGATCACAGAGGCAAAGAGTTAAATCCGTTGTTTTGTGTGCAATTTATTTTGATCAAGAATGAAACGAAGTGACGTTCAGAAGATAAGTAGGATACTGCATGGTTGTAGAAGGAAATAAAGACATTTAGCAGCTATCCATGGAGCCGTACACATTTACAGAAATAAATGTCAGTTATTTGGAGTGTTCACATCCTCTGCTTTCACACTGAGTCAGAGTTTGTTAGACCCAACGCATCAAGGAAAATTGGTTCTACGTCATATTAAGCCAGAGCTTGTGATAAATGTGTAATGGCGGCAGAAAATGAACAAAGCGGCCCTTATTGTATCGAGAGTCTCAGATTCAACATATAAAGTAACCTCTATTTCGCTTAATTATGTACAAACCATTTTGTGACAAAGCGTTTTCCAACATGAATACTTTTGTTTCAGTTGCGAAACACCCGTGCTGACAATCCAGGGTTTCTAGTGGGGTGCTAAGCCACACTTGGGATCAGTGTTGTACGGAACGGCGTTCCAAGGAACGGCGTTCCTGGACCGGGTTCTTTTAGGAGGAACGAAGGAACGCCGCCCTTACATTTTTCATCGGTGGAACTGGAACGAGAACTTGTTACATTTTTACGGGAACAGAAGAAGGAACGACGTCCCTTTTTCTTCGTCCAGTGGGGAATTTTTTATTTTACTTCAAAGAGGGCAATTCTAAAAAAAGTATAAAAATAATATATTTACGTACAGCAAGATCTCGTTAAGTGTTTTGTTACTTCGGGTTCATTTTGTGGGGTCCCCGCTTGGTAACAGTCGGGTGCAGGAGAGCTAATGGGCATTGATTCTATTTTCAGTGGCCGAGACTACGGTACAGAAATCAAAACATTTATTCGAATGAAAAAGCAGAACAGGGATGTCTCAAACTCAGCTACTTTCTTTGCTTCCACGAATCCTCATACACCCAGAAATCTAAGGCCTACTACAGCTATCACTGAACTTCTAAAAAACAAAACAAAAAAACGAAAGTTACGTTAAAAGAGCAGGTTACCAGACAACAAACGCACCCTCGCATCCCAAACATTGGCCAGATGCACACAAAATAACCTTCATTCCGTCTACTCTTCTCCCACCTTACAGCTGAACAACGAATCCAATCTTCACGAAGGGTAGACTGGTAGTTTTTAAGACTGACCTTCCAAACGCCCTACACTCTTTTCCACTTGCTTGTCTTGCGGACAGCAACATCGAGAACCAACTGTTGTTAAGTTCGAACACAGGACTTTGTTAGATTGAAACGTGTGAATTTGTTTTAAAACGCTCGTACAATTTGCGGTAACGTTACATTTTGCTCGTGTGCATAACCCACCACAAACATGAATATGGCAAAACGCAGAGAGTTTTAAAAGTGAATATATCAACAAATTAAACCTTGCTTCCGCTTGTTGTCCTTCCTCTTGGTGTCCTTCCATCACGGCATTCAAATTCGTTAGTTGCCATTCGATGAGATAGATAAAAAAATAAAAAAAGCTTGGTTTAATCTAACTAAATATGGTAATTAGCAAAATACAAAAGTAACGTATATGTAACGACGCGTTCCATTTTTTAGCTGTAACGGGAACGAGTTTCTTTCTCGGAGATGGAACTTGTAACCGGAACGCGTTCTAAAAATTACAAGGAACGAGGAACGAGCTTCCGTTCCTCTTTATGAGGAACGTGTACAACACTGTTTGGGATAGAAATACAAGTATGTACGCGCACAAATCCACGCAAAACACTTCAACATTACTTGGCTGTTGTGAAAAGGGCGGCCACTTCCTTGTACTCTTTAGATTTCTCTCACTTCCATCTGTCTTCCCTTTGTCTTTATTACACTTTTATTAAGCGTAGCTTTCAATGCACTGGTCGCTGGGATTATCAAAAAATAAGATGACGATATAACCATCTCTAATGCATACGAGCCTCTGAATCAAATACTGAACTTTGCTAAAAGGCTACACAACCTACACCAATTGAAGGTGTGGGCCAAGAAGCCGTTCATCTTAGTTTTGAACAGTGGTCTGAAATTCTAATATATATAGGGCGACCCAAGTCACCAGGCTCGATTTAAAATGGACCGTACAAATCGACGCCTGGACGTAGTAATCTAAAGTTTTTGTCAAGGGTATAATTCACATGTCGTTTTTTTTTTCTTGTAAAATTACCAAGCGTCGGTCTCCTTCTGTAAAAAGTTGGGCCAAGAAACTCGCCAGGGTCTACGGCGGGCGGCGACCCAGACGACCAAGTTCAGTAGCGGGGTGTGTTTGGCGTTCGTATTGATAGGTGGCGTCGGGAGCAGCGTCCGAAGGTGTAGCCGACCAGCGAAAGAAAGCAGACGACACGCAGACGAAATCAGTTGGCAGCAAAAGCGTCGTCGTTATGCCGACGCAATTTTTTACTTTAAGTTTTGCTTTTATTGTCTGCATCTATTTTTTTACCAAAGGTGCATTTCAAAAAAGTTATGTTTATTTTAATAAACCACGGTGGTCGGGAGCAGTCGCGATAAGGAGGTAGCGCCATCTATCAATAAGAACGCCAAACATTTCCAGCTACTCGACTTGGTCATCAGCGTCGCCGCCCGCCGTTGACCCTGGCAAGTTTCTTGGCTCTATTTTTTACAAAAACAAAGCTAGGCTTTGTAATTAAAACAAAAACCCGACCTGTGAAATACACCTTTTGCGAAAACTTTAAACTGCTAGGTGCAGGCGTCGATTTTTACGGTCCATTTTAGATGATGCAGCCTGGTAACTTGGTTCACCCTATTTAATGTGGAGGTGGTTTTAAGCAATCAGCTCTATCCATCGTTTGTTTTTTAGACTGAAAGAGTTTGTAACGAAGAACCCTTCTGCAGTAAATGGCTTCATAATCGTGATGGCGTGTTTAAAACTGATATTAACCGTTGACGTAGTTAAAAATATGTAATATTTGTTCGCTCTTCGTAATATGAAATTTAAACCCTATTTGTCACGCGACACTGAAACTGAAAAGCACGCAAAAACATCTCTTTTAACGTAGTGAACAAAGTTTCTTAGCTGCTTGAACGTAACTGAAAGACATGGCGGCATCGACTTGGGTCAAGGCATGGCATGTTCTGACGTCCACATTTAGGCCAGTTTGACAGCGTTGAAGCTACATTTATGCAAAAGAGAGCACTACCAAAGCCAGCTCACAAGCTGAGTGGCACTTAAGTCCTTTCTCAACTTGCCCGCCCGATCCAGAGTTGGTATTTCTTTCTCTCAGACGGTCTGTAATAATACAGCGTGTAGATACTCATTGAAAGGGTGCAATCAGGAGGAAGGTCCTTCAGTTACAGCGCCTCCAGCGAGAGCCGCCATTCTTTGATGATGCTTCAATTACGCACGCACATTCAAACTACAACTGAAGGCAGCGAGCTCGTGCTGAATACCGTGTACCCGGAAAAAAAACAAGAACGAATAAGCTCAAGATCACGGCCCATCGATTTTGCGTGCCTTGTTTAGCCGGAGAAAATAAACGCTCAGAGACGACGGCAGGTGTACTTTTAGTGCGGTTTGGTTGACTACATTTGATCATAGTGTCGTAGCGCTAGGACTTAGTTTGAAATAGAGCATAGCTCGTATTATCAGACCCAGACAGCCATCGTAAAATTGTAGATAAAAGACACAGCTTTTTTTTCTTTGTTTTGTTCTTGGAATTTTATTGAAGCACCTATACGTTGAGATATAGTTTTAAACGTTATCAGGACAAGGCGCATTAGGGTTCTTTTTGCCAACAGTTGCTGGACGACCAACGGCAGGCAAGATTTGTTCTGGATCATTCGAGGACCAATCACTGCGTCCATTGTGGTGAGTGATTCACACTTTTCCTAAAAAAGATTTGACAAGTTGCGAGAACCGTTTTAGAGTGCGAGCAAGACTAAGCCAGAAGAATCGTCAAAACTTTGGAGGACGTTTGAGCTTCACCTTGAAGTGTCGCGATAGCGTCGTCGCATTCCGTTCGCATCGCCTTCTCATTCGCCTCTCCTGCTCTCCCTGTCCACGAGCAGGAAGCGCGGCGGACAAAGCCTTGTCTGTAGCGTGTCTAGCTCGCAAGCGAAGGGTCGTGAATGCGCATCCCGCCTAAAATGTTTTCAAATTATTTGTTAAGGCAAATGAATTAATTTCGAAAGTAAAATCATTCGAGATACGCTGCGACCTTTATTTCGCGTTACATGTCATGTTTTAATCACGTTCATTCCACGCGTGATGTCACCTTTCACGTGAGCGTTGTGGGTTGTTTGAAATTCCGACGCGAGGTCATGTGGCTCTGACGTCATCAGCCTATCAACCAATCAGGATTTTGGCGTCACGGCACCGACGCCGGCATTTCTGCCACGACACCGATTTATTGCGACACGAGCTTTTTAACGCTGTCGCGTTAAAACCAGAACCACTCCATTGCGATGGGCCTTTTTCTCTTGACCAGGGAACGCGAGGGCGACCCTAACACGCGACAGTGTACTCAATGCTTGCACCGAGCAAACCAGCAGTGGGGCGTTCGACCATTCACGACCCACACTCGTTTACAAGCCTCATTGACAGCATCTGTCTACGCACGGTAACAGCGCGCCTGAAAGCTATAACAAACCTTTTTACTATACAAAAGAAAAAAGCAGCTTGCACTTCCAGTGTCCTATTAAAACAATGAGAATACCATTCATTAGGCTTTCTTGTTTTTTGTTATTTTATTTCGCAAATTCGCAACCACAAATGAAATTCTACCAACTCAGCGTCAGCTAGCAACGTGAAAAAGCGTAAGGACTAGCAAGTTACAACCGAAACGTGACCAAGAGATACTTAATTTTGCTCGCCACAGGCGCTGCCCAAACTTCAAAAAAGGGAAGGCGTCTCCACTCCGACCGACGTGTTTACCGAGTCCTCAAAAATGTTCCTTGATTTAATAAAAAATGAATCATTGAAATTGTAGGACAACTTGCACGAGAATTTAGAAAAAAAAAATACTGTAAGGTATAATTTGTTTGTAAATCATTTGTTTTACTTCTCAGAGCTTTTAAGAACGTGCTTACATGTGAAGTTTTTCGGCCAAGCTAGTACGTTGGAAAATAAAGACGCGCAATAGTGACCGATTGCAATTGCATTTGCATTCATTTAGCCCGGGATAGGCGTGTCCTGATTCCCTCAAGTTAAAAATATCGCATGATCTTACTTACGACGCCGAAAGTGAGTGAAGAAATTAAAATATTTTTATAATAAAATTACACCAACAGATAAACGTTTGATTTTATGTAAATGCGACAGTGTGAAATATTTTTTTGTCGCGCCAGCGGTGAGCGCTTATTAAACGCACGCAGGTGATATATATAAATACACAAAGATAACATTCGCAAACTGCAGTAAATTTCGCGAATATTTTAGGAATTTTATTGAATTTGTTCTAAAGGTTTTGAACCGCAATCTTGTGAATGACTTCATGAATTGTTCAAAACGTTAAGGACCGATTTTTAAAATATATAAAGTTTGCCAATCGATAGCCAGAGCTACACTTTAAAATCACCGAAGGATTAAATTTACATTTTATTCCCTGAATACGCAAATTCCCCCACAAACAAATGCTCAGCATCTAACAGGTAACCAGCCTATTCCCTTTAATTCACTGCCAAGTAAACCTATTTCATTAGAGTATATACCTTAGATAAGAGACTACGTCAGGCGTTAAGTACATGATATTTTACAACAAAATTATTTAACTGCGTAGCGGGCGTGTTCTAAAACGGACTTGTAATTTCGCAGCAGCACTTGCCCTTATTACTTTCAACTTGGCCTTACGATTTAGTTTCCAGGTTGTGAAACGGGGGCTTCTTAAAATTTTATTAAACAGAAAAATGGCTTAGACGCAGCAAGCACCAACTTTACAATGTTTCTCAATTTAGGCTCGTAATAATTCTGATTTACTTTTTGTTAGAAAGATTATAACTTTTTCTCACTGTCCTATTTAATGAAAAACAAAACTCCACACATAGCAAAATAGAACGTATCCTCCTTCGCCTCAGTATAACTTCAATCTCTGCCTAAAATCTATACCGCTATAAGTCGTATTTCCAGAAAGTAAAGCTGGCTTTACAAAGTTCGTTCACGCACTACGTAAAATCACCACTTTTGTCAGAGATAGGAACTGGAAGAAAGACAACCGAAAGAACGCCATGCGACCTTTTTCAACTTAAATCCTTGCGTCTAGACGCCCGGATTAAATCTATAGTTCTAACTGGTGTAGCTTGAATGACGCTGTTTACCAAAGCTGCTATAAGGCAACTACGATGCAAGGAAGAAAGAAAGCTATCGGTGTATCATACTAATGTTGTCATATATTTCTTCAATCAGAACAGAATGAACATGGTTTAATAAAATCTAGATTTATGCGCCCAATTCACGTAACAGTCCACCACTCAGTGGAAAAACATAAAAACGAGAAGCATAAAAATTAACTGCACGAAACTTTATTTCTGAATGTTTTATTCTTTTCAGGGCTTGTTGAGTCCCACAAAAAGCGTATTCGTTATTTCGGTCGGCAGCGTTTATCAAGACAGTGGCCCCTGTTGCTCCACAGTTTGAGAACCATAAAAGAAGCACCCTGTTACAACACAGGGCCTCCATGTTTTACGGCGCAGACGAAACGATATGCAGGATATTTACATAAACGCATTCGGTTGAGCATTACTAGTGACCCTTTGCGCCTATTTTAAGCACAGAAAGCAACAAGCCTCATTGAAGCATAAATGCGCAGTACAGAAACAACTTACAAAAGTAACGCAAGTCCTTTATCGAGTCACACAACTCAACGAAACGACTCTGAGCGAGCACCAGAGCGGTTTGGCGTTGTTTATTTTCCCGTGCTTCTAGCATTGCCAGAACGTCACAAGGCCACAATCCACCCACGTATACACTGCGTTTTTTTGGTTTTTTTTTACCGAGGTTACTTTGACTACATTAAAGAATAAACGTTAACGAGCCACTTCACAAAAGATTATGTTTCGTTGCTCAGTCATGGTCTTGGTTTCCACATGCGTACGAGACGAGACGCCATAAAATATTTCCTTCTGGTAGCGCCGCTGCTGAAGCATAAATGCCACTTCAGCCTCCACTGCGTTTGATCAAGAAGTACGCATCTATTTTTGAGTAAATGATATTCAATGTCTACCCGAACATTTTGCCATATACTCTGAGGTGAACTACAAAAATACGTCCGAACCCAAAACGAGACAGAAAAAGAGATAAAAAGTATCCACATGCCCACTTGCAAGCATATGTCCACCTGCAATAATTTCATTTCCGTCACTTTTCCACTACCAATTAACGCTAATATTGGCGTGGCATTGATAGACGTTGGGACCTTTGATTTTAAAGTTTTCCACAGCGTATTGATTGCAAACAAAGTACATTTGCTTGGAAAGTCATTTTTTCTACCGTAATCTAGTTTATTTAGCAGGTGATGATGACTCGTGTAATAAAAGTCACTCTGAGTCGTGATGTCGGGATGCTGGTGGCACAGTTTCTGAAAGGGCCAGAGGCGTGAATATTTACTGCGGGTTGGGAAATAAGTTAGGTCCAATTGAGACTTCGTAACCCTGACGTTTTACGCGCAGTCATGGTCAAACGAAACACGATGAGCGGAGCGCGCTGCCGTCCAGAGAGCGCAGAACCTTCCAGCGGAATTCTGGGTGTTAGGACAAAAAACACTCCTATCGGAGACCCGCTCCAGGAAACGCGTGTTAAACCTATATCTTCATAGTTAACATTCTGGCATTGCTATTTTGACCGTCGATCAAAACACACACAAAAAATAATTCAAACATAGGCGTTACAGTGAGCTTTCTATCCATCGCGAAATGCGCGACGCTTTTGGTCGCGTGCGTCGCTAATAGGGCACCGCCCGGTTTAAAAACAACCTCACACGAGATTTTGGCAAATGCAAACTTCCCACACGATGTGTGGGCACCGTGTGTGCGCAGAAACCAGATTCGCATGAATGTCTGTGCATGCGGCCCACCAACAGCATCGCCACCGCTGCAGCGTGACGTCAGGGTCACGCGTTGGCCTATAGTTTTAACGAAGCGCGTGATAACCGTCCTTGAATACCGGAATGAATTTTCCAACCTTCAATTCACGAAAGAAAACTTTATCGTCGAGCAACTGCCCGAATACTATTTGGAAAAGCCTTAGATATGACTTTTGTGTTCTTGATGATTTTGGAAGGAATATTATCTTGACGGGTGGATGGTGAACATTTTAGGTGATCGATACGACCAACCAACCAGTCGAGTAGGTATCTAATTGTTTCCATCGCGTCATAGAAAGCAGGCGGTAAGGTAGGAATATGTAAGTAATAACACTCGTTAATTTTTGATATCTAACAATAGGTAAAATAAGGGACTAGGCTGGCGAGGTTTATATTTCATGCCTCTGCTGGGTCAGGCATGCAATGTCAAGTGCACCAAGCGCGCATAACTTTGTTGTCTGCTTTGTTTGGTGGAACTTTCTTCAGCCCATCATTACAGATGACATTATAGTATTGCTGGGAGTTCTTCAATTTCTCCTTCGGTAGCTGTTTTTCTTCTCTTTGAGTTGTATTTGTTAATATATAAGCACCTACATTCCACATGCTGCAGTGCTCATTTGGGAGATGCATACGTACGAAAAGTATTTATACATACATGAATGAATAAATAAAGAAATAAATAATTTTAAAAAACAGAAAATAGAAAGCTAAGAATAGTTCTTGTTGCTGAGCATGTTTCTACAATATGATGGTCTCGAATTGTGCAATCCAGATGGCGGACACTTTCTGTGCGTTTCATCAAGGTGTACAGATGTCTGTAGAGGTTATTGTGACATATTAGCCTATTTATGTCCTCTTCAGTTTCGACTCGAAGTACGTAAAGAACCCTAGTAATTGTGAAATATAGGGCTCTTACTATTAGTCTTCACCGTGGAGCACAAGGGTATTTTGCAAGGATATGCGTACTACATAAAAAAACCCATCGAAACACTCCTTCGTGATGTTTCGAAATGGCACAAATAAATAGCGAAAGAAACATATATTAGAAGTAAGAAAGTTAGTACATACATATTGCAAAATATACACCTCGATTGCTGCGAGATAAAGTTATGCTGTACCAAGTTTGTTTTTGTGAACACACTTTACAAACCGGATCGACCATTGAATTAACTGAGTTAGACTTGAGCATTTAATAACTTCATTAGCATTTACTTGGCTGTCATTCAGGCACAAACCATATTATGGGCTTATGTTTGGCCAAGTAAGCCAGTTGACTGCTCAATTTAAAGTAATAAGGCCTTCTTTATGGTGAATTTCACAAACCTTTTTATCCAACTTGGCCTACACCCGTCACTTATCAACTCATCTGCACACAGCCCCATCGCCCTAAATTCACGAGGATAAAAGTAATGGCTACAGAAAGGGACATTTGGGAAAGCATGAAGGACTCCATTGTATGTCTTTTTTGTTTTCTCGTCCCAGTTGTGCTGTTTTTCACTACAAAAAAGTAGCATATTCGGGAGCGGCTAGGAGTCAGTAATGCCGCATTTGTTTTGTGACCTTTCTGATGAGCTGTCGTTCACCAGCAGGCAACGCTATTAGAGTAGCTAAGTCACGGAACTCCTCAAAGATGCTGCTTGCACGAGCAGTCCACCCCTTCTCGCACCACGGCTTGCCTCCGCCGTTTGACGCGCCGGATAGTTGTTATGATAACTGCAGTGCATTCTATGGAATACGTACGTTTCGAAGCACATAGTCTCGATGGCGTTCCACCGTACTCTACGAAACCTACAGTTCTGGAACGCAAATCGAGATGGTGCTTCAAACGACAGAAGGTGGACTGCAATGAGTGAGGAGGAGTGTTCCTCTCCGCGGGAGTTCCCCAACTGAGGTAATCTAGTAACGTTACCAGCCGGTTCATAGCTCAAACGTTACGATAAGTCACGTGCCCCCCGCGGTACTTCCTTCATCCCTAAGCTGACATTACGGTGGAAGCAACGTGCTCGTTTAAACACCAGTCGTGCGTCGACCTTTCCCCGCGTGACCACGACCCCGCCAATAGCTACGTGCAGAGAGCGAAGTCAGTTTATAAAAGTAAAGCAGTCGACTGGTCCGGCGAAAGCATAGCTGCCACCGCACTATCAACTTAGGAGTGAGTGGAGAAGGTTAGATTGAAAAGTTTCCGGAATCGCCTTTAGGGGGCTTTTTTCTTTCCATGATATTTTTATGTCGATGTGTTCGCCACACTTTTGTATAAAATGAGCGCAAATGTCAAATTGATATCTCAAAAAGTCTGACTTTGAGGAGCAGTTTAGTCGAGAAATCATGAACATTATCAAGAATGGACAAAAAAAGATTCGAGCGGTATTATATATGTATATATATATATATCTTTGTTTTTGGGGGAGAGAAACACTGCGATTAAAGTCAAATCCAGGTTGAATAGTGTTCTTGGGGACTCACCACCTTCGGTTTCCACCGTGAGTTTTTGGGTTTCCAAAATCAAGCGTGGTTGTACGGACGCAACTCTTGAACCACGTTCAGGACGTCCAAAAACAGATACCACACCAAAAATTGCGGATAAAATTCATGACTTGGTTTTGAAAGACCGCCGCATAAAAGTGCGTTGAGAAAGCTCTTCGCATCTCTTTTGAAGAAGTTGTAAATATTTTACACAATGAATTGGGATTAAAGAAACTTTCTGTAAGATGGATGCCGCACTTGATCATATCCGGAGCGAAAACGCATTCGAGCCCGGACGGCAACCGACAGTTTGCAAGTGTTTCACGCAAATCCAAGGTATTTCAAGCGACAATATGTAACAATGGACGGAACCTGGGTTCACCATTAGACGCCAGAAACAAGACTTCAATCGTGCCAATGAACTTGGCCCGGTGAATGGGCTCCGAAGAAGGCAAAGACCATTCAGCCGGCTGGCAAGGTGATGGCATCAGGTTTTTTTGGGATGCCAAAATAATCTTGCTCATTGATTCTCTTAAAAATGCAAAACCTGTTACTACTCAGTACCACATAACTCACTCTGGACACACAAAACCAAGTAATTTAAGAAAAACGCCCGTGAATGGTCAAGAAAGAGGTGCTTATTCACCACGACATTGCCCCCGCCCAGTCAAGTGCAGTCTCTTTGCAAAAACTGACAGACTTGAAGTTCAAACTGCTTCCGCATCCACCGCAGCCGCCTGATGTGGCTTCCTCGGACTTCCACCTATTCCTGAAGTTGAAAACATTCCAGGCGGGAAAAAAAAAAAAAACTTTTGTCCAATGAAGAGGTGATGGAGGCTGTGAACAGGTATTTTGGGGATCTGGATGAACGTCACTCCCGGGAGGGAATCAAAAAGCCGGAGAAACGCTGGATCAAAGTTTGTCGAGCTTCGGGGGGATTATGTTGAAAAAGAAAATATAACTTAAATCTGATATACCTTGTTTTCACTTTCATTCCAGAAACTTTTCAATCAACCCTCGTTGTCAGGAATCGGCCAAATCTGCGGGAAGTGGCGAGACGAGTTGTGCTTTGCGCGGACGCTATCCGAACGGAAGACGTTTGTGCTGATTCCTATCACCCCGTGAGAACAGGTGACCGCGGCCAATACCACTAGAAGACAAGGACTCCTGCGCATGACTTCATTGATGGTGAATCCATGACCCGCCCCAGGCTGAAAACTAGCTCAAGCTCGAAAGGAATGGCCGCCAAACAGGAGACGCGTCCATCTTGACTCCTCCGCTTGCTAGCTTCGCGCTCGTTGTATGACGCGGCACGACGCGCTAGCGGCGATGCTGACGAAAGTTAGGTGGGGCTGCGTGGATCAAATATTGTCGTTGACAAAATGAGAAGGGCAGGTGTATATGTGTATGTGTGTGTGGGGGGGTTTTCTAACGCCTGGTCTCTAGCAAGCACTCCATACCATGCTCCGTCTGCGCGCACGAGCGGGAGGTGCGCAATACGCCGAAGCTTTGTCGATGTAAGGATCTCGCGCTAGAGACGGGACACCTGAAGCGCCTCCCTGCCCTTTATGCCTTGCCAGTTACGATAATTACGTCGTTTGAAAGACAGGCGCACCCATTGCCTTCTTAGTGCTATTCGTAAAGTGGGTGGCAGAATGTCCGGCGGAATTCCTCATTAAAGGGTTGCTGAAGCAGAGATTTCACTGCCCATAATAAGGGGAGCACGACCTTTCCGCGAGCCAGTAGCCGCCAGTGTGCGCGAGCGCACGCAAAGAAATTGAGGTCATAGTTCTCCATTCACGCTTAAGGTGACCGTGAAATGTGTGGGCACCGGCGAGAATGAGTATCAAAAGAGGCTTTCATCTCTACTGTGTGGTCGAGTATAAACGGTAGGCGAATATTGGTCTAACGTTCATGCAGCTTTCACTTGTGGAGATGAAAAGCCTGTCTTTATTCTCCTTTGGACCGGAGCCCACACATTTCGCAGTCATCTTAAGCGTGAATGGAGGCGCACACCGGCGGCTGCTGGCTCCCGTAGTGTTCGCGCACCATTTACTATGGACGCTAAAATGTTTGGTTGAGTATCCCATTAATGCTGAACGACTTGTGCCGAGATACCAACCAAGAAAATCGCAGAAAATTTGCAAAACTCTGCTTCCAGGAATCGTCGATTGTTACCGTTTGTACAATGCTCATAGGCAATTTTAGCGTAGCATTGCCCCAGGCTACGGTGGAAATGGCAACGCTCCTGGAGCACGCTGAAGAGCCTAGTGCGAAGGTCCAGCGCGAGCTTTTGGTAGAAATGCCGCTTTATGCAGTATCCTGCGACGCTCTGCCTACACTGCTTAAATATTTTTATTAGAAGAATATATTAAATTAGTTAGGGTAAATACATACAGAAGTTTTTTTTTATTTATTGATCTTTAACTAGGTATTTTCTGGTGTACCCTAAAATGCGGGATTTCTGGTTGTTTCTTCGCAGAAGCATATCTAGCTTAAATAAACACTGAAATAAAAAACAAGTTGTTTTAAGGACTTAACTGGGACAGGCAACCTCCACTAAAAATTTCAAGATTTTTTTTTCCGCCCAATTTGCGACATTAGGTTTATGTTAGGTGAACTTCACCATCCAATGCAGGCCCCGCGCACAAAACGGCAGCCACACCGATTACAGCTTGATTGGCTTGGCTGCCCGGCTGAACACGTTCGCCAGCCTAATGTCTTCCTGTCGCAATGTCCTGTGCGTCTAGCCAGCCCTCTGACACAGTCTGCTAGTCGTGTGGGCAGAAGCCCGGCGGCGTACGGAATTGTCCGCTATGAGAACACACCGTACTGCCACTTTGAGCGCCAGGTAGACGTGGCCATGAAAGCCACCTATCTGCATCCGCCATCACTTGCGTCCGTCTGCTATTCGGCCCCCGTTTAAAACCGTCTGCAACACGCAGAAGATGCGACCTTGAGAGTTGTGTTCCAGCGTTTTATCATAGACGAGCAACGGTCTAAAACAAGCGTCTGGCAGCTTCTGTCGATATGCGGTAAAAAGCGACCTAAATGAGTAAAATAATAAAACAAAAATCAATATGAACTTCTTTTAACGTTTCTGTCATTTTTTGTGGCGTTTGCTAGTAAGGTGGGTGAGCGTCATGACACGCAATTAGAAGGTGCCCTAAAAATATTCACTTTATAGCAAGCCAGGTCAACTGCTCAAAACTTGAGAGCTACGGTCTTTCCGAAGAGAAATGAGGAAAAACACACCTGGACAAGCCTGATGCGAGACAAACACTCAACTTTTCCCAGCCAAATAGCTCGGAAATTATTAAGTGTGTAGGTTACCTCCCAGTACTAAAACGATGGTCGTCATCCCGACGCTTGCTCCACTTCTCATAGTAGCGCTGCGGCTTTAGGGGAGCCTACATATTTTTTTAGGGATCAAAAAGCGAAAACGAACAAATGAAGCCAGATAAAGGAAACTAGCTGGCGTGGGACGATAGGCTTACGCCACTCCTGTTACGAAAACAAGCACCCGTTCCAGTGCCGTGTACTTACGGCAGTTGTTTGCTGCGAAATACGTCGGTTGAGCATAAACACCTTAATGAACGCGGAACGACTCGTACTCATAAAAATAGGCGAGCTCAAGAAGCTACCTGGTGTGTAAAACGGCTCGCCACGATCACCGGCAGCCATGGTTGTTATCGTTTGAAACCAAAGCAAAAGAGAAGATCTTGAGATATTAAAAAAAAAACACGATATTGACCCTACATTGTTCGTAAAAAAAGTGGCGAATTAATGAATACTGCAGCACAGAGAAACAATGTTACAACGAGCATATCACACGTCAATCATCTCTTCAACCAACGGAAGCCAAGAAAATGACCGTAGCTATTCGTTCATGGGCGGGGAGTGTAGCATGGCTACCGCTACCTATATTTTGACTGGCGGTGTAGATATTGCACTAACAATTTTATATCCCGTGCAAAAACAAAAACAAAAAGGATGCGTGTTTTACTTGTGTGTTTTTTTTTAATATCTTTGTGTTCTTTTAAAAGGGCGATATACCAATTTGTTTAACATTGAGTAAATACCGCTTAGAAGCATTTCTCGACATTCATAACATATGAATCACGCTTGTGTTTGTTGCTGTCCAAGTAGTAAGAGTCGCAGAAAAAATCGAGGAAAACAAAAGCCGTTTACGCCCTAAATTCGCAGCCAGTACAAGCGGCAATGTGACCTGGAACCGATTATGTGACGCCAATGTTTATTATTACCAGGAGACTGGGTTAGCAAAGCACAGGGGAAGCTTTGAGTTCCACAGAATGTTAAGGCTTGGCTAGTGGCGTCATTGCAGTGATTGGACTCTATCCACTAACTAAATGGATGTCGGGGCATTGATTGGCCCGAGTTAGAATCGCTTTCTTACGAAATGCTCATGTCCAGCGTATAAGCCACATTTAAACATCCTTGCCACGGGGATCGCCAAGCTCGTCCACAAAATTCTGGTAGTCCCATTGTTTACAGCGCCAGCAACGCGATTTTCACATCATCGTCAACACGTTTTAGAAAGTATGAATTGAAAAGAAAAGTACGCTTTTAGCGTTAAAATTGTGCCGCTAAACTAAGCTTCTTGGTCAGTGCCGTTGCGTGGGGGAATTCGTGGGTCCCACGAGTGCCGGTAAGCTTGTCTAAAATGAGAAATATTCATAACCGATATTGTTGCACGGCCCTCTCAAAAGGATACTTCGAAGAAATTCGAAATGTACCGTCGTGTTCAGAAATAGGCTGAATATGATCCACAATATCCGTAAATGACGATCGCACGTTCATGACGTCGTCTGTCTCGGGATGAGCAAAACGTAGGCGAGGCGGACGTCGTCAGGATGCCGTTCCAACCACCGAAGCGGTCTAAGCACGCCAGTCATCGGGCCACCGCATCTAACCGCAAATCTGCTCTTGTGTGAATTTTGACTGACGCGTTAATCTTCTATAATCTTGAGGAGGGAAAATAGTGACGTCTGGAACCCACAAAAGAGAGTCCCGTTGAGTGGGGAGTTCCTCCCTTCCGTCTTCTCTCGTGCTGGCCGTAGAGCTGTCGGGATGATGTCAGGTTCAAAGCCTGTATAGATCTTGGCTAGACAGTTATCGTCCCTACCCAAGGTTCCTAGACAGGCACTACAAACGAGGCTTTAGCGACATCCACCAGGTGCTCTTTGCTAATCGTCTAATTTGTTTTAAAATTCCTTTTCGTGTCTTTTTTTAACAAGATATTGGTGTGGCCGATCTGACGCTGCTTCTTCGAACACGTATAAACCAAAGGAAAAGCGCCGAAGTTTTGAGGTAGTATCCCGCTAAAAACCGCATGCGAAGGAAAACAAATTTCAAACAGAATAGATCAGTGGTTCTCAACCACTGATGTTTCGCGGACCCCTTGTGGATCCGCGGGTATGATGGAGGACCCCGTTATTGGTGAGGGGAAGGAAAAGGTTTAGGTTAATTATGACAGTGATTTAATAAATGGACATAATTAAGGGCTGGTTTAAAGTAGACTTCTCTTATTGGCATATACACGGGAAAACTTTCCCGAAAGTTCGAACGTTTCCTTTCAATCTGAGAAAATACAACTTTTATTTCCGGGTTTGACTGATGAGGCTGGGTTTTGCGGAACCCTAGACTGACTTCGCGGACCCCAAAGGATCCGCGGATCCCCATTTGAGAACCACTGGCCTAGATGAAAAACGAATGTTATAAAACAAATTTACAACGAAGAAAAAAATTTAGAGTCATATTTACGGCGCAAAACAAATTTTTACCTTGCGCCCACGGCATCCGCTCCTGGTCATGTGGTAGACCTTAGCGCAGCCCTGCTGCGCCCCGCCGCCGCACGCTGAGCGGTGTGCGCCCCCCCCTTCAACGCGTTTCTCCACGCCGTTACAGCCGCCGCTGTCGGAAAGGAACACAGCAGCGCGCCGCCGCCGCCAATTTCTGACCGGCGCACAGGTCTATCACGTGGTAATAGCGCTCTTTCAGGAGCCTCCTTCGGGCTCTAAACCTTACTTATTAATCTTCGTTTTGTGTTGCACTTCAAGCAAAGATGAATAACAAACTGTTAGAGACCAGAGGAAGCTTCTGAAAGAGCGCAAGCAGCACTCGATAAATAGCGGCCACTTTTATTCAGCGCCCGCGGGTGCCAACTACAAATTTGTTTTATTCGGTAAATATAGCAATTTAAATAGTTCATTTTTCGTTGTGAATTCGTTTTATGACCTCCTTTTTCCACCCAGGCTGCTAAAAAAAAGACCGTTTATTTTTCTGTGCATGTGTCCCTTATGTCGCTTCCTCCGCCGTCACCCGCCACCCACTTGAGAACAGTAAAGCCGATGGCTAAAGAACTAAAAGTAACACATGACGGTCAACTTTAATATTAAACGTTAGCACAACTATCCTTTATAGTTGGAAACCCTGAGAAAAAGAGAAATAAAAAAATGGACAAGACAACATAGGTTATCTAAGTGTATTGACGCGGAAGCAGCAATAAATGCACTTTGAGACGGAAAAACACAACCAACAGCCGGTCCGACTGTTGGTCGTGTTTTGTCGGGGTCTGTCCATTGTGGTTCCTATTTCCGTTTTTCCGCCTCAAAGTGCATTTATTCGTGCTTCCGTGTTTATAAACTCAACTGTGTTTGAGAACTTGCCTTGTCTTGTCCGTGTTTTTTATTTCCCCTTTTCTCAGGGTTTTCAACTACGCCGTTTATCCACCTCGGCTGCACTCTTCTAATTCAGACAAAACTGTACTTCAATTTCTGTTGTACCGTTTTTGCTAGTTACCTAAAAGTTGGGCGGGAGGGAAAAGTGGGTGCAGCTTTCATCTCTGTTTGAAATTATTGTGCAGTTTGGTGCTTAAAAGAAACACATTCTGGACAATTCAATCTTTTATATGAGTAAAACAATTAAGTCACTCGTTTCAGGAAATAGCTGAATTTACGTAGTTTTCACATCGAAAATTGGGTGAAAACTTGATTTACCCCACACACAGAATACACATATGGTTTCAGCCCCTTTGAACTGACAATTTATTCATTTTTAAGGCATACACTTTGAGCATTTTTAGCCCTTGAAACTCTCATCCCAAACTTATTTTGTGCCCGCTTCGCCGGCAGTGGTTTAGAATTATCTGCATGGTTATTTTCAATATAGCCATAAAAAAATTTAGAGACACACGGACTATGAAAAAGGTGATTACCACTGTTTTTTTAAGAACCAATTTTCTTCAATAAATTGTCCTCCTGTGAATTGTAATCTGACGGCTTTTTGATATACCAACATTTAATCTCTTACTAGCGCATAGTTTCAGTTCTATTTCGTCCGCGGTAAGGTGGTAGTTCTACCTCCGCAAATATCTGTCAACGTTCGCAAAAAAACTGTGTTCCAACACATATCCTATATTATCCATAACGAAGCAGACAAATAAAAAAATGACTGACAGCAATTTCTTTTCACACTCAATGATATATTTTCCACCATGACGCAATAAACTATCCCGAATGAATCGCATTGAAACTCAAAAATTTATTTAATACGACCATGCCATGTGTTCTCATCCGGTAGAGATACCTAAACGACTATGAAATTTTACGTCAACGAATCCGAGATGTCAAATTTCGTTAAAACATTAGCAGCCTTAAAATACCTAATAATATAAACAAAAACAGCTTTGGTATCACCGAGGCGTCTCTAACGCATTTGAATATCTAAACCACGATACCATTTGACACAGATAAAAACAAGCAACTGTTGTCATAACAAACGAAAGAAGTAGATGGTGTGGCAGTGTGATTTGGCCCAACGGCATTCATGCTAGGGGGACACAAAAACTCTTAAATTGTTAAGCAGTAAAATACCAAAAAATGTTGAGATGGAGTCCCACCTTTCTTTTTATCTTAGTCGGTTTTATAACTTATCCTGCCAGAGGCACGCAACGCTGAATTCTGCATCTTGCGGCTAGCACTAAACTGGGCGAATATATATTTACGGTGACTATACCTACATTCATCCATAGATCTGGTTCGAGTGTACGCATCAATCCATCGAAGCGTACCGGTGTCTTTACTAGCAATGACAAAATCTCCCTGCCAACCTACGTGCGCATTTTTATCTCTTAATCAAGCATAGATTCAGTATCCCCTTTTTTAGGGGCGAAGCTCCTTTGGGTCTAGCCTTGTTCGTCCGTCCGTCCGGCGTCCGTGCTCACAAAAAAAAAAATAAAAAAATGTTTGCGCAGACGACAGGATTCGAACTTGTGCGGGGAGACCCCAAGGAATTTCTAGTCCATCGCCTTAACCACTCGGCCACGACTGCGGGACGGGTAGGGGGCTCTGAGATGTGGTAGTAACCCAAGAGCTGGGAATGTCATGAATGAAACGTTGCATGTAGCCGCTTAACGTCTATACAGGAGAGGGCGCCGCGGTCAAATGCGTATATAATCGCGTTAAACTTTGCATGCTTGTCTCTGCATTTCACCGACAAAAAAGCAGTAATAATGAAGTTGAAACGCAACCCGTAACTCAGGACTACCTACGAGCAATAAAAAAGATCAGCACCATCAGCACTACCTATGAACAATAAAATCAGTATCATCAGCACCACCAGAGCTTCTCCCCAATCAACATCATTCTCCACGTGGAGTGGCGGTCATTATTTTAAATTCAAAATGAAACAAACTCCGGGTCCTAACAGCGTCCGCGTAAGATAGCTGGCCCGACATCAGTAACTCAAATGGACCCCAATGACGACAAGTAGCGGGAAACGAATAAACTCTTTCTGACTATCGCATCAAGGTGCCGCTGTACTCCACGCAAAAAGAAAACGCTTTTGAATTCAAGAAACTGATTTTCTTTATTATTTGTTTGGCGCTCGCAGATTTTGTTGCATGTACCAAAGGGAATTGCATTTGATTTTATGTTCTTTTAACTTCCTAGAGTAAACGATTCCGGCAGCGGCTGTTTCGGATATAAACGATGCGTTTGAAACGAAAGGTTAAGGCGAGAACCCTCGAAGCACCCGTTAAAGACGAGTGTAGAAAGAAACAAAAATGCTCATTCCCGTGGGCTCCAAGAGTGTTTCGGCAAACAAAACTGCACGTTACACACAAAAAAAAAAGTGCAGCGGCTAAGCTCGGCTATGCCAGGATATATGTGGCGTGAGGGGTCGGGCACGTCGCTCAGCCTCCTGGCGACGCCGCTTTGCTCGACGGTACTCCCTTTGCTCCGCTGTCTCCGCAATACGTTTAGCCTTCTGTTCTTTCTTCCTACGCTCAACCGCTAATTGCCAGGCAACTACTTCGGGATCCGATGAGTTAAGCTTCCCCACTCTTCTGCGCCGCTGTGCAGCGATTTCGCTCTCCTTCTCCATGGCTATACTATACACTGGCCAACGCCCCGCTATATGTATACCCCCACTGATACCTCTGCACAAGCGCACGAAATGAGAGGCGCTATCAAGCGGCTCCGGTGCAGCGACAGACTTGGCTACTGCGCAACGGAGGCGCACAGCTGGGCACGCGGCGGCGCCAGTGCGTCTGCCGCGGCTATGACGTCACTCCTCTGGAATGCGCAGACTGCCGAGGCGCGCGCGGCGGCGGCGGAGCGCGCGGCGGCGGCGGTTCCGGCTCGCTAGCTGTGCGCCGTATGACGTCACTGCTCCTCGCGCTTGCGCAGCACGACTCTCGAGCAGCCACGCGAAACTGCTCAACCTCGGCCAGTCTGGCTCACGCTAAAAAAATGGCGTTGTAGAGGTTGCATGCGATTAAAATTTTGAGAAGAGTCTACATTCGCCTGACGGAGAGGGCAGGCATTAGGTGACACGCGCGATGCCGGTGGCGAGGTTGGATTCTTCTGTGCTATGTTTCAACTGAAGTCGAAGAAGGGGCCAACTGCCACTTGCAACATGAACACAAACGCACAAACTGAAACCCAATGTTAAGATGCAACCTTGGCGCTTGGTTGGATCGGTTTTCGATAACACGCTCAAATATATACGTGAAATGTGCTGATCTAGGCGCTTTTCAGAAATCTGGATTGGCGTTTTGGCTTGTAGCCTTAGAAGGGCTCGAATAATAGATGAAACGGAGTATAATATCGAGCTCCTCCATTTTGAACATTTAATGAGGCTGAAGTGAAAATATGTGTCCGCTATATCCGCTACCGACGAGTTTCGAATATCTCATTACTGCTCCGAAGCCATTGAGATTGCTACGTTAGCCGATAAGGCCACCAAAGAACCAATCGCGAAGCAAGAAAAACCGTACAAAGATAATAGATCACGTCCTGCCTTGCTTATGCTTCCCCTGACTACAACATGTGTGCTATTCAAACGGTTGAACGTGCGTTATTGGATTCGTCTGGAAACAAACTTTCTGCAGTTTTTTTTTTTCGGTTATTGAAATAATATGCGCGTGAGCTTGAGATACTCGTTGGCAACCATTATCAACAATCATTCGGGTTCCCCTGGAACCGGCTACGCAATCCACAGTTTCGATGCACCCGTCGCGACTCGTTAACTGTCCGCAGCACTTTGTTTCGGGACATTTCGGGCAATTTGTAGATTGACTAGTTTTCAATCTGCTGTTAGGAATATTTTAATCATGTAATCTTCTGGTTCGACATGTTTATTAGACGTACCAGAAATGACGGAAACTATAGGCAATAACATTCGATAAAAATGAACTCTTCAATGGAAAAAAGAGAGCATTATTGCCACTCGTCAACCGATATATTTGTTAGGTTCCTTATACTTAGTACGAGGTGTGATCAAAAAGTTCTGAGTCTGATTTTGTAGCATAAAAAAGAGTGCAGCGCAGTGATGCGGGCGAAGTACTCGAAGGAAGGGACCCTCGTGTCTCGTTATACCGAGGGGAGTCACTTTGTGAATTTATTGGAGCTGCGCTACACGAGTTGTTGTGACCATGTGCACGGGCACGATGGCTATTTTACCATATATGCTGCAAACCAGAATGAAAACGAACATCAATTCTGCTTCAAGCTCAGAAAATACAAAAACAAAACAGACCTTTGAAATTATTCAGCACGCTTGCGTCAAAAAGCAGGGAATTTTACGAAGTGTTTTGAGTGGCGGTTATGTTTCAGAAATGGCAAAACATCGCTGGAAGACGAACGAGCGGTAGGGCGACCTTATCGAACCTCTCATTGACTTCAGCGGCGTTCTGCCATTTTTGAGGCGCGAGTTCCACTCAAAACGCCTCGCACACCTCACTGCTTTTTGACATAAACCTTCTGAATTATTTAAAAAGTCTCTGTATTTGATTCGCTGAGTCTGACGTAAAATTGATGTTCGCTCTCGCTTTGGATGTCCAGTCTATGGAGAGATCGTCATTATGCTCGTGAGTGTGGTAAAAAAAAAAACCGTGTACCACTACGGGTGGAACCAGCTGAACAATGAAGGCCGGAGAAACAGAAATGACAACCAATCGCTGGGGTTGTCTTTTCTGTTTCTCCTTCCTTCATTGTTCTGCTGTTTCCACCCGTAATGTATCATTACCAACTAGCTCAACTCCTCCCCGTAGTACGTGTACCACTGTTCCAAAACTTCACAAAGCGACGCCCTTTGGCATAATGACGCAGGATGGTCCCTACCTTAGGCTGCTGTGCGCGAATCACTGTGCTGTCCTCTTTTTTCGCGCTACCGAATTCCGTCCCGGAACAATTTGATGACACCACGCATAAGGGCGATCGGCATTTCCAACATATTTCATGATGATGATTTTAGCCCGAGACTGGAGCAGATGGAGAAAAAAAATATTTCTACAGTACAATTTCACTCTAAGAGAACTCTCCCTCCTACTTCACCAGTATCGGGTTAAATTTATCATTGTAAGCTTCCGCCAGCTCGCCTGCGCACAGACTGTAATTCCAGATATCATAAAGCGCTTCGACATCGAGAGATGGCATTTTTTCTTACTTTCAGAAAGCAGGTAGTGACATATACACGCAAGTATAAGCATGTCTTGAAAACATAAGAATTAGGAAAAAATGTGCGCACCACATGCACAAGCGTATGTGTTGTGCACTTTTGTGTTCCTAAGTCTACGGTTTTCAATATGTTTGAGGTTGAACTCCTTGACCGCATGTTCTCTCCTATCTCTCTATAAATATTTACATTGTAGGTTTAGGTTCAAGTTGACATCATCATTCCTACTTGCTGCAATTCTATGTCCGTATACGAATTTGAAATGCAGCACAGAAATACCTCGTCGTACCAGTCGGGGCTACCGATAGCTTCTCGGAACAACTGGGAAAGGCAAGAGCGATGTCGAGATATGCTACGGCAGTGCGACGTGCTTCTGGGTTGCGGACTATTTGTGCGTCGTGGAGAAGCACCCTCTGGTGGGAACTTGACTCTGGCGAAATCTTAACGATATATCTACCTATAGTTAATGCCGCTAACAACGCTCCTTTCAGTAGTTTCAGTCATTCCGTTTGAAGTTACGCAATGTTTCTGTTCGTACAAACGAATAACAATGAACGACTAAAATAAAATAAAAAAATGTTTTCATATGCCTTCTGCCCTTTTTTTGACATAACAAAGTTGCGGTTTCAACTACCCATTTTCCAAGGATGTTTCGTGGTACACTCAGAGCGAGTGGCAAAAAAATGCAATAAATGATTGTACTTGCCGAGCCAGAAAGAATACCGGGCTGTTCCTCTCGTGTAAACGTTGGGAAACCGATGAAGTCATTAATTTTAAAATGAAGAGTTATTTAAACATTTTCAAACCTGGACTTGGAAAACCTAGCATGGAATTGTTTTGGGACGATAGCTGAAATAATTAATGTCCCTGGAAGCCACTACATCCTGGCTAAATACATAGTCATAAATCACGTGTTTGAACTGCAATTTTTTTTCTTAGAGGCGTCCGGAAGGGCGCCAGGTATAAGCGATAAAAGAGCTGATTGATTATTTTTTTAATTCGTTCGTGCCCCCATGAACGCTTTGCCGTCTTAAACACGGGTTTTCAAAGTACAACAAGAAGCATTTTGGTTGTTTTTCCGAAACGTAAGTTAGTTCTCTCTTGCTCAGGGTGTACGCTCAGCCGACCTAGCGCAGTTGTATAACCAGGTTGAAAAAATGAAAAAAATTCCGAAGAAAAAAATTAAATAAAACAAATACATAATTTTTTAAATCAGATTTATTTAATTTATATTAGATTAGTGACATAAACACAGCCCTGTGCCTAGTTTGACTGCTCTACTCGAGCTATTTAGTTTAACCACTTTTCTGAGCAGGTTTTTCACGTTCAATTACATATTTATTTCGGTAATTAGAAGTTTACTTTAACTACGTTTTCCTTGAAACTTCTACTCATATTATAAGTTACTTCCAAATTTTAGGGGTAGGTTGGTTGTTAACAAACATTAAAGCATCAGAGTGATACGATGTTGAAAAATGAAGCTGAAGATTGGAAAATGAGATGGAAATAAGATGTTGGAAAAAAAAATAATATGTTGGAAAGTCAGAAAATAAGATGTTGGGGTACAAATAAGCTCAAGAAAGTAAGGCGCAAAGGGGGAAGCATTTGGCGTAGGCAGAGCGGGGAGGGAGGGTGACTAACGTAGAAGTTAGGGCTAGTTGGTATTTCACGATTAAAAATTAAAACGCCTTATTCGTCTACCTTTCTGTTCTTTTCCGTGTCCTTGCGCTGTTTTAATTTTTAATCACGAGGGAGGGTGGTTTAGACGGAGGGACCAAAACTCTTTAAAATTTTCACGAGCCCCCCACTGCAAAGACCCTGCTACGAGGCGTGGGGTGAGGAAAGACACGTCGCAAGGGAGACCGAGTAACTACGGGATTAGCGCGGAAGGCTAGCGTTTCCTTGTGTCCCGAAGCTCAAGGAGAAGTCGCATTTGAAAAAAAGGGCTTGTCCTCGCTTCTTCCCAGGGAAGGAACTCTTGCCCACTACAGGAGGTGTATACACTGCAGCCTCATTGAAAGGAGGCAACAAACTCCAGCACCCGCTCTGAAGCTCATATGATAGTCCTGTAGTTTGCGATGTACTTGAAGAATCGCGTGCTAAAGGGCAACGCTTATAGTGACATTTTTCGTTGCCTTTCCTCCCAAAACTCAGAATATGCAAGTCTTTCATGATTCAAAGATCTTTCGAAAAAAACGTAGTAATTTCTCCGACGTTTTTACATGAAAAACAACAGGTACTACTTCAAGTAGGTTTAGAAAACTTGTGCTTTACTTGGAGTACCTTCTCCGAGGGTGTACTCGCACTTTGCAAAAATAATTTTTTCTGGTACTTTTCGAGGAAAGTACTACTCCCGACTTCAAAATACAATCCCCAGATAAACAAAAATGGCGTATCGTCATGTGAAAACGTGCTATATTCTTTCGGGACATCATCTGATAATTTCTCTGAATCAAGTAATGGCCGCATAAGACCGATACAAATAAGCACCTTATACCTTTTTTAGTGTGAACTAGTTCAACAGCAAGAGTGAAACAACTCTGTGTCGACTGGATTTCATCGAAATTTTGACAAGATTTCCGAAAAAGAAAAACACAAAAAATCTGATGCACCTCCGATTATCCCTAGAGCAATGCAAGCGGGTTAAAGAGAAAACCTTGTACAATTTATTTATGAGTTTCAATTGAGTTACTAATGCATTCCTATAAGGTACATTATAAACTCAATTATAACTCATTGCTAATTTTTTTATAAAAAAAACACTGTATAAAGTAGGAAAGGACATCATGAAGTATTGTTTTAAATATATTTATACACTATGAAAGCACATTGCATTTATACTGCTTTACTTCAGGTAGATTACAAACGGTGTACTTACAACTTTAATTCAAGTAAATGACCCGTTGTTTACTTTGTACTTTAAGGCCCGTTCACACTCTTGCGACCGAGTTCGACCGAGATAGACCAGACCGGTTTTTAAGCCTCTTGCGATCTCTTAAGACCAGCTCCGCTGCAGTGGAGCTGGTACAGCGGAGCGGCTTAAAAACCGGTCTCGTCTCTCTCGGTCGAACTCGGTCGCAAGAGTGTGAACGGGCCTTTACTTCAAGTGCTTTTTAGCTGAACATTACGCAACACTGCAAAACACAAATATTTTCTGCAAAATCAAGCTCAGGCAGTCCTAAACCTCAAAATAGAAATAATACATCCGCAGTACATCCTTGACAAAAAAAAAAAATATATTAGCCACGCTGTAGCAGAACTAGTTATTAAAGCATATCTGTGAAAAAACAAACCGCTTAATATTTGGCAAGCAGTATTTTGGTAACAGATCAAAACCTATGTAGTTTCTTGTTAACAGAAATACAACTATAGAAGTAACTTTGAATGTAATTCGCTACTTTTTAAAGTAGTTAGTACTTGACTCAATAGCTTTCTATTCGCGTAATTTCTAGTCTACTCAAATTACTTTTGAGGCCAATACTCTGTAACCTTATTTGATTACTTATTGAGTAACTTGAGCATGTCTGCATATATATCACATCAGCTATAAAAAATGAACTTTTTTATTTATATTTATTTATAAATACTGCAATCCCTAGCCGGGATTTTAGCAGGGTGGGTTCAGAATGGTGAAAGACCAGATACATAGCTGTCACAAAAGCAAAGGAACAACAACAAAAAGCATACAAGATGTAACGCACTAAATTAAACAAATGTGAAGCTAAACTATATTAACTAAGGTGGGAGGCGAATAATGTCAATGATGACTGCAAAACTACATCATTAGTCAAGTTATTCCTGGCAATTATTGTTCTTGGAAAAAAAAAGAATATTTGAAGCAACTATTGCGTGCGCGGAGAGGAGTTATGGTTAATTCATGCCTCTGTCTCGTCGCATGCCAAGAAGGAAAAGAAATAAGTCGAGACATATCAATTTTATAATGCCCTTTAATAAGGTAAACAGAAACTTGAGACGGGAATGACGATTTCTTTGTGTTAACGGTGGTAATTTGGCTATCGGTTACAGAAGTACGTCCAAAATATTTGTATATAAAGCGAGCGGCTTTTTTCTGTGCGCTATCAATTTTATTAATAATAGTCATGGTGAAAGGGTCCCAATGGATAGCAGCGTAATCTAACGTTGTTTAAACAATTTATTTATATGCTAGCAGGCGAACAGGAGGGGTAGAAGGTTTCAAGGTTCTTTTGAGAAAGAACAACTTACGCATGGATCGTACGGAGTCACCGTGTTGCTTCCAAGTTAGATTATTTGAGATCCACAGACCTAAGTACTTATAGTGTGTTAACTCGAAGAGAAAGGTATGATTAACAAAGTAATTAATTTTTAATGAAATTTTTTTGTTTGGGATCCTCATAAAAACAGTTTTGTCATATAGTTAATACTTGGTATGTTTTTAAAAACGGCTGCCTCATGTAAATCGTTATAGCTTTATCAACATTTGCTTTAAATAAAACAGTATGCCTATCGACCACGTAAAATTATGAAAAGGGTAAAAAAACTGTTTTTGAAATTATTTCTTGGGCGAGTAAGTGTTCGATTCAAATCAAAATAGCCAACACGGCGTGATAAAAATCACAATTCAAATAATTGTGATGCAATTAATGCAAAGATGGAGCGGGTCCGACGACAAAAGCAATTATAATCCTTGGAAAAAAGAAAAAAGGGGCGAAAAATAAAAAAAAAAAACATAAATTTTTAAACACAACAAGGTGATTGGTGCGCCACTGAAAAATATCTGCCTGGTCCAGGTATCGTACCGGGGACCTCTTCATTTTCTGTCCAGTGCTCTACCATGAGAGCGAACGAGGATTTTTCTTTTATTCCTCAATTGCTGAGCTAAGCAGGAGTTACACGTCATCAGAGCAAACATATTTTAACATCTGCCACCAGTCTAACATCAACAAGAGTTAATTGCCTCCATTTTAAGGTTATGATGTTAATCCAATTATTGCAAAGTTGCAGCGAGATGGACAAAAAGAGCGATAATAATGCCTGGAGAAGGAAAAGAAATGGCGAACGAAGCGTCAAACTCTTGGTTAGCTCGATTGGTAGAGCGCACTACTAGAAATAGAAGTTAGAGCAAGGGTGCGGGCGAGTTGGTTAAATATAAAAATTTTTAACCCTAGAGAGTGGGGACTAGGAGGACAAACACGACACAGATCTCCAAACACAACTAACATTTATTTCACGCTTCATGACCTTCTATATGGAGATGTCCCCACTTTCATAACAGGGCCAGGCTCATTTTTTCAGTAGCGCACCAATCACTGAGTTTGTTTCGAGATTGGAGTTTTTCTATTATCTTCCTTGTGCCCCTTCTCCGGTGATTATTGTCGTTATTCTTAGCAAAATGGACAATTGGGCGAGTTGGTAAAAAGTTCATAATAACTTACAGCGCAACTGGGACAAGTACTGTGTTTTCTCCTCTGTATCTCCTTGTCCCAGTCGCGCTGTAAGTTATAAAGAAGTCGTTATTCTTTTCCAGCTCGCTGCACCCTTGCATTACTTGCGTTAACATCATAACCTTAAAATTCAGGTTGTGAAACCCGGGTTGGTGTTAGACAGGTGCCAGCTGTTAAAACCCGTTTGCTCTATAGACGTCGCACTCCTGCTAAGCTTTATTGGTAGAGCTCTCCACTAAAAATGGAGTAGTCACGGGTATGACACCAGGACCAGGCGGCGTTTTTCAGTCGCGCGCCAGTTACCAAGCTGTGTTTGGAAATTTGTTTGTCTTTTGTCCCAAATTGTTCCTCTTCTCCAGGAATTCTTATCAGGGTTCAATTTATCACGATTCTGTTTCTCCACGGGGCATATAGCCTAAGGGAAGCTACCCAGAGCGCAGCACAGCAATGTGCAGGTGCGAAAAGTTCGAACTGCCGGATGTTAACAGTTTAAAAATAAAAGACGTTTACAAATTTCGGTAATGCAAAACAAGAGCGCACCTCTTGAGGTGGAGGAGATGAGGGTGCGGACGCAAGGGTATGCCGCTCGTTCTCCGTACCCTCCCCTCCTTCTTTCCCTCGCTAAATTTAGCGGGAATATTTCTCCGCTAAAGTTAGAGGGGAAACATACCTTGATGCAACGCGCGGCTACGCCAACGCCAACGGCGACGTCGTTCAAACCGTAAACGAGCGCCTAAAAGCTGCGCTCTAAAAGTAAGAAAGGAGCTACAGCGCTTGCTACCGACTGATATCAAGATGGCATGCCGGACTTTTAGGCTTACATTGTACTATGGTGAATGGAAGGTGTCTCCGATTGGTGTGTTCACCGCGTCCAAAACGCGGTTCCTCCATTTCCGTCCCATGACGTCATGCAAGTGCCATGCCGTCGCCTGCAGCCATCCTGGCGGCGTCCCAACAGTGGGAATGGATGTGGCTGAAGCCTGTTCCGCTGCAGGTCGCTCTCCAGTGTGACTGTCCACGGAAACTTCGGCAGCCAGAAGTTGGGACGCCGCGACGACAGCGACAGTCGCGTTCTCTCGTGTTTTTTGCCAGCATTTCTACGACCAACCACCAGGATCGTGACATTCCACAGCGTGACATCCCTGCTTTTGTGACATCATTTGTTGCGCACTTCGCGACCACTCTCAGTAGGTGGAAAGAATAGGGACGCTCAATGCTTCGGTCAGAGACGTGCTCCTGTCACTGCAATTGCACTAGGTGGCTGCGGAAACACGAAGCATGCCAAGGGTCGTATTTTCTTTTTAATTTCCAGTTCAGTGCGTCTCTATTAAGTCACAAGAATTAAATGTAGGGAAAACGAATGCCTAGTGTTTCAGAGTTTTGCCGGTCAAGCTGTGTATCGCGAAGAGAGAAGTCTGGATAGCTGCCGCGAAGAGGAGGATGGTAAACGGCATAAGGAGCGTTGCGCATAAGCGCCTAAGGAGCGTTTGCATGATCTGCAGCGCGCATGATGTCACGAATTACGTCGTTCATTTAAGTTTTAAACGAGTTTTCCACGCATTGTTAAACCTTGTTTGCAACCCTTTTCCAGCGTCTAACCCTAGCCTTTTTCACTGCACAATAGGTGGCACGTAGTAAATAGTTATCAAGTCGGCAATTATGTCAAAACCGGTCGGCGCCCTATCCGAGGGACTATGATCACCGCCAAAATTTATCGCCTCTCTAATCTGAGGTTAAAATGAAACACTGACTTCGTAAGAGCAAACTGCAGTCGCGACACAACCAAATGTTTATTTATTATTTCACCGTTCCTGACGTACGCTTCTATAACTTCGCTTTTTTTTTAACAACACCGTAGGTTGCAAGTAGTAATTAGATATTACAGCTATCACAAGCTGAGTTCTAATATATAGCATATTCTTGATTAGTTTTATTTTATTGCCACTAACCGTCTTGTATGTACAGGATAGGAGAATTTTGTTTTATGTCATCTTCTTGACGAAAATATTTCGCACTGCATTCTCTCATATTGTTTTTGTACACATAATTACACTATTAAGCATTCAGACGCATTTCGAGACGTTGGCCATGTTATGTCAGCTGACAAATATGTTTTGGGGCTTCAGGGTTTAGTAGTCAGGTTCACGTAATGCTGACTTTGACAAGAAAGAGGCAGAGTTCTCTTATCTACTTTTTTCACATTAATGTACACCGCTGAAACATTGCTAAAAAAATATAATTTTTAGTACGCTGGTATTAAGACCTACGCAATTGCCGTCAGTCGCAAATTCCGCACCTGCAGTGTATGGCGCGGGATAACGCTTAATGGGTCATGGATTTCAATAGCCTTCGAAGTTTTTCTGCGTCATATACAGCATATTAAATTCAATTCATTTCGCTCTCGTCAAGAACCTGGGGACCGACCTACTACGCATACGGTTGCTACATTATATTTGGGAGCATTAGCAAACCGTTACCGTATTCCGCGTACCGCATCACCGGAGCATTTGAAGCATGTTTTTTTAAACGCGCGAACAGCGCTCTCGGTATCACCCGTGCTCGCGCTGAAAAATATGCTTCAAAGGCTCCGGAAGTGCGGTGCGCGGAACACGGTAATGGTTTGCTAAAAAGCCAATGTTGTGGCGGTTCCGTGCAGGTAATTCCGGCTTTATCCACAAGGAGACACAGTCCTCTTCTGTACGCCTTTCTATTCGAGCAAACAGCAAAAAACGTCACTTTCACTAGTGCATAGGCACATTCTTTCTTAATCACGTGACCGTTGGCAATTGCTAGTGACTCACGCTCTCCCTGCCTATACTTCGTTATAGCTTACGATGTACCGCAACGGACGCTACGAGCCATTCCCGCCAACCCAGCGCTTTGAACGCATCAAGTGAATATACGCCTCGCGCGTCGATGAGTGTCTTGCGGGGGTCACGCGACTCTTACACGGCACTTGAATGGCTCCAATGGCTTGTAGCGTCCTCTGTCGGTCCCAGCGTAAAAGCTTCAATCCTTCGAATTGAAGCTTTTATTTTTCTCACCACAGTCCTAGGTGTTTCATTAATACTTATTGTCGCCAGCTCACTGTTTTTTCGCTAACCACTTGCTTATTGTGAACGCCAGATAATGCGACATTAAAGAACGTTAAGGCACTATCAGTGTTGACCACCTATAATGTACGTGGTGATCTAAATATGGCGAAACTTAATTTTGTTATCTGTATTGCTCATATTTTATACGGAGATAAACGGTAGAAGAGGAAGAAGATAATAGCGCCGGGAGCGTCGGATCACGGGACTCTGGTTGTGAAATTAGAGAGTTTTGGTATTGCGTGTAATAGCAAACGCAAGCCCTCTACGCTAGCGTTAACGCTGCGTCCTCCACACTGCGCGTGTGCCATACGTACGGACTGCAGCGAGCTCTGCGTTAGTACGTTCGCTATCGATTTTTGCGAGCGTCCGTAGCGGTCCCCTGCGTGCCGTTCTTGTTACTCTCGTCATGCACGGAAGAGCACGAAACTAACCCAGTTTGAAAAATGGCGACGGTGAAGCAAACCAGTGGAAGTGCTACGCGCGTTGTACGGGTTCGCTTCACCCTTGGAGATGATTTCAACCTTGTGGAAGGAAGAGAAATAAGAAGGGGAAAAGGGCGAGGCTCGTGGCGGGCGTTGACAGGCGGAGTTCGGAGGGGTTGACAAAGGAAAAAGCCGGTGCCGAGCAAGGCCTCCAACAGAAAACCCGGACCACTAGACAACCTTGACCCTCCTCTTTATCGGACTCTGAACTTAAGTACAGATTATAGCTTTTTCCAATGGTAGCGCTTCACCGTGTGACTTCCTCGGAGCGAGTGGAACTCGGCCTGATCGGGTGGTATTGACGGGTGGCTCACAACCTCCTCAAAGAAAGCAACGCGATGAAGCCTTTCGAGCGCCCACAAAGATGCGTGCCGATAGCCAAGAACGTTGGCGACGCCGTCGAACCCAAAAGGGTGTTTAGCGTGCGGCCGGTACGCGAGCGCTACGACCTATTGCTTGCATACTTCCAAGCAAATGACGAGGCCAACATAAAGTAGTAGGGATCCCACAACACACTGGAGGGAACCATAGATCGAACTGCTGGTCGCACAGTCCTAAAAAAAGACAAAACACGTTCACAACATTCACTCCGGAAAGAGATTCACGCACTTCATAGCAAAGCGAGGAGATTCGCGTCGTTAGATTGGCTTGACCGAATACCCGCCTTGGATTGTTTGAAGCAGTTTGCAGGAGCATATCTAGATGGCGCTGCAAGCCTTTACGTCTGCGTTTGCTTTCCGCTGTACTAAAAGTGCATGTTCGACGCACTCCGTGACGTTTCGTCGACAGCTTGCTTGCGTTGTACGCAGTGCTGACACAGGGGCCTTTACGTTTTTCTAAAACACTCTATTGTCTCTATACACTGTTCGAACGCGCTCAAACACCGAACGCCTGTGTCCGGTGTTCGAGCGCGTTATGGCCCTGTCACACTGCGGAAACAGTCGGAGAACTTTGTCCTTCAACACGAGGAAAACATGTTTTCGGGGACCCTGTCACATTGCGGAAACAGCAACAATTCAGAAACATGTTGCTGTCGTTCGAAAACCATGTTTCCCAACTTGTTCTCCGACACTCGGGGAACATCCTGTCACACCGGGAAAGCGTGTCGGAAGAACACAAATTGCCTCCCCTCCTGCGCGCTGCCTCTATCCCTGCCAAGCACGAGCGCTGGTGCAGTGCAAGCACTGTTCTGGGCCACATGCTCGCGCTTGTAGCATCCGATGCGTCTGGACCGAAGCTGACACGAAGTATAGGCGGCTAGGCTCAGATCCGCTGGCTCCGCTCGCCCCTCGAATCGTTGCCATTTTGGATTGCCGTCTCATCGCCGTCGCTCTACCGTAGTCGATTCATCAGCCGCGCGAACCATCTCGTGTTCTCTGGATTTGGCGGTTGCGTTCTGCTACAGGGCTAGACCCTTGCAGGATGGCATACGCGCCGGCCACAGCAGCAGCTTCTGCTTTGGTGCTTCTTTGTGCCATCGATTCAGATGATTCTGACGATCAGCTGCCGCCGCGCAAGAAGCCGCGTTCAAAATGGACCAGCGCTTCCGCGATGTCGCTGTATCCTTTGTCCTTAAGATCACGTCGGTGATATCGCTCATCTCGCACGTCCCACAAAAATCGACGTTCCTCGACCATCGTGATCATTTTCGACTCCTCAGTCGAAGTGAACGGCACAGTTGAAGGGTTCGACGGCAGCTCGAGCGAAACACTGAACTGATCGAATAAACTCGACCGCTCGGACAAACCATACAGTGCAAGAAGGGATGTGCTAATTGCAATAGTGATGGGGCTGCTTAGAATTTTGGGAGTTGTCAATTATTGAAGTATTCTCGTGCGAATATCTGTACTGAAAAATATAGATGTCGCCGTGTTGCTGGAAAAAATTCGCTCAGCCACCGAAATAGGCAACACGTGTCGTCCGACACAAGTTGCCAAGGTTTCCGTTGCCAAAAGCTGTCACACCGAGACAACATTGTCGCTGTCGTCCATGTTGTGTTGCTGTTTCCTCAATGTGACAGGGTTGTCGGGCAACAGAGCCGACAGCCGACATGTTTCCCGACTGTTGAGAAACATGTTTTGTTGATGTTTCCGCCGTGTTTCCTTAATGTGACAGGGCCTTTACAATGTGCCAGGAGCAGACGACGCTTTTGTCCTTTCTGATTGGAGGGAGACAGTGCGTACAGGCAAAGATCCATTCCGTCTGCCCACTAAAGCGCGAGACACATGCGCGAAAAATCCATCCGATCCGACGTCCGATCCGGCAGTAAAATTTGGTCGCTTCAGACGTCGGATCGGCGATCCGGCGTGCGTCCAACGTGCCAGATAGTTTCGCACGACGGACGGACTGTCGGAAGCTGCCAGCCAATGACAGCACAGCTAGCGCGAACGTCATGATGACGTACTGGGTCTGGCGGGACAAATAAGAAAACGGGACGGGCGACGGGAAGCCGGACGCGTGGATCCCGCTGACCCATTTAAAAAAGATGGCCCCGGCAAAGAATGCACGCGCTATAGCGAGAACGAGCTCCTAACTTCGCTCGTGAAAGCTAAACCGTCAATCTGGGACCAGAGATCTATAACGCGGACCTCCGCTGGAGTGTTTGGATCTCCTGGGCGGAGTCGAACGGATCGTCGTGTCGCATGCAAGGTCGGAAGCGTGTGTCTCAAACTGTCGCGTGCGGCAATTCGGAGCGGCGTTCGGACTGTCGGATCGGACGTCGGATCGGACGATTCCGGTCCAGGTCGCTTAATGCTTCCAATCAGAACGCCCTGACATCCCCGCGCAGTCTCAGTTTTCTTCCGGATAAGAAGGAAACCAGAATGTCTTTAGCTTTGCTAGTGTGCTCTTCTTTGCTCGTAGTTCAGTGGATTAGATAATCCGCAATAGGTTGTATTTTATTGCATGCAGCACTAACACGTGCGCCTACTTTAGCCGAGAAGGGATTACGTGATCGAAAGGGTCAAGGATAGACGGAGTTTTACCAAATGTCTTCAATAAAGCTTTTTTTTTACGATTTTTTTATATAAGATTGCTCGGATCAGTGTGTTCCGGAGAGGGACATTCTAGCTCGATGAACAATGGTGGTGTGTGCGTTTGCCGGTACACCCTGCCGTTCTATCCAACCAATGACAGTAGACAAGGAAACTGTGTATACAGCAGATCATGGTCAAATTTAAGTTAAGAATGCTCCAAATAAATACCACGACGTACTTGACACTGCATAGCGTAACTCCGAGGATAAAGAAAGAAATGGCAGTTGCCATGGCGACTTATGTATGTGACGTCCCTAGTGGCTGGCGCTAATGACGGCCTGAAATGAGCTTCTATCGCATTCTTAAAGATGGTTGGGACTCGCGTGTCAAGAAATAAACATTACGCGAAAAAAATAAAGTAATATTGACGGCGAGAGATTTATTTGAAATTTAGTGCGCGAAGTCCATGCCGTCGCGGGTCATTCCGGTATGACCATCCCGGTCGTGAAGGCGAGCCCGATCCACCTCTCCCCCACGCGCCCGGTATGCCGAGCAAGAAAACAAGTGGAAAGGAGGTGACTGCCGACTAAATCGCGTCTCGCGCCGTCAATATTGCTCTAATTTATTTTTTCGTCAAAACTTAATTTTTTTACCCGCTTGCTCAAATTAAATTGTTAAAAAATAGTTTTGTTTTTCTTTTCAGGGGCTCTTTAACGTGTGTCTGACTACTAGCGCTTACAGCTATTTCGTGTTTTTTTATTTTTTAGCGCTGGTGGAAACTCTTCAGCAGTGTATTTTTGAGATCAGCGCAAACTTACCGAACTTTGAAGCGTATATTGGCATGCGCACAAGCAGAATTTAGTGTAACACCCTCGTGCGATGCACGTCTGGTACATTTTAGCTGTTCATTGGTTTTATTTTGAAATTGCACAGCCTGTGAGTTGATTTCCTTGTTCATCCATCTTAAATTTATATGAAAGATACAACATCATCGATCTTTCAGGTGCCGATTGTACGACAGAAGTACATTTGCTTATGTTCAATAAAAAAAATGTAGCACTTTCGAAAAGACAATAACAGTATTAAATCTTCCACGAATATCGTTTTTTTTCGAAAATGCCTTCTTTCCGTTGTGAACCTAACGATACCTTCAGTGTAAAAGCTGTATGCAATTAAAAATGATACCACATCTCAAACAGAACATTCTGTAATATTCGACTGAGAATAGGTAATACCTTTGCTTAATCGACTTTGCTTAACGTATAACAGAAGACGAGTTTCAAAGCTCCACATTTCCCCACGGTAATTGGTAAGAGAGAAGTACATCACCTGCAGCTGATCATTAGTTTGTTGGAGCTTAAGAATACTGGATAAGGTCTTCCCTCAGACCCCCCCCCCCCCACTCTCTCCACTTTAGAAGGGCAAACCCCGGAGACGAGGTGGGTCCTTTTCTTAGCTTTGGCTGTGTTAAAGTTAAAGGAATAAAGGGCTCTAAGGGAAGATATTGTCCTGCATTTTTTACTTGCGAAAGAGAAAAGAAAAATGGTAGCTTCACAATAACGCTCTTACATCAATAGGAGGAAAATGTATGCAGTTTCCCGTTGGCTGTGCTTGTTCCACGATGAATTAAACGCATGTCCATGTAATATTCGGTCTTGTCAAACCAGCGAATACCTTGTTCAGGCAGGACAGCGATGTAGCAAGATGTGAACCGAAGTGCAGCCACTGTCACGGATGCGCGTGAACGCCTGGGAGGAACGTTCGGCTGTTTAACACCCTGACCTAGGCCGCTGCCTGTTAGGGTGCCCTGATTGTGTTTGAACTGTCGATGGTCTAGCAATCACAATGCATAGTTAACTGCAATATATTGGAAGGGGGGTCGCGAAGCGCCTGATGAAATGTAAACAATGTGAACATGACTTGTGTGCGGCGGCTTCATTGAAAACTTATTATAGGGCGCAGCTAAACCTTAAGATGAAAATTAGGGTTGCGGCGTCAACTTCCCGCCCTTGATTTGAGAAAGTGTGCTCTAACGCACAAGCTCACTTAGTCAACATTCCTGCTGGTACTGTGAGACGCTGCAAGACGCGCTAGCTGCCGCGCATACGTGAGGTAGGTTGCGCTGCGTGGATCTACTATATCATAGCTTCCTCTATACTCACATAGCCTGTCAGTTCGACGACGGAGCCATAGAGTGCCCGGTCGCAGATTTGGAGCGCGAGGATCTGGTAGCACAGTGCATTTCTGGTAGCCAGCGCACAACTTCTGCAGCGGCGAAGACCCGAAGCATGGTTTTCAAACCCGACGAGAAAAAAGCGGTACCGCGAAAAACGCGAGGACCACAAGCGGACATTCCATCGCACGGGAGAAGTGTGTTTCGGCGTTTCCTCGCTACGGGGCGCCCGTCACGTGGCTGTCCTCTCAACCGTTTTTTCTGCTCCACTTTTTCCGTTTCGGCGCCCGCTTCTCGTGGCGATCTGCCAGCCTTTGTCAGTATGGAGGAGGCTGTGACTATATTTGCTGACAGAATGAGAACGTCAGGGGGTGTCTTTTTAACGCCCAGCCTCCAGCACGCGTTCCATGCTTCCCGCCGCGCTTGGGCTGCGCACACGCGCTCGAAGTGTACGTCGCAGTGAAGCGTTGTAGAATCTAAAAAGCTCTCGCTAGGGTCGGGACAACTGAAGCTTTTCTTTGTCGTTCTCACCTTCTTGGTGACTATTGTCACCTCGTTCGATTTACATACAACTCCTACACCGGTGCAGGAAAGTGTAGGTTTGTGTACTTCCTGTGGTATCTCTCTCAATACACGAACCGGAAGTACACTGCACTACACGTCTCTGCACCGGTGCAGGAAGTGCAGGTACACCGAACGAAGCTAGTTATGTCGCTTGTGGGAGTGGTGAGCGTTGTTCCGGCACCTGTATGACCATCCAAGCAGTCAAGCTTGCACGCCGTATGTGGAGCGTAAGTTCGTCTGCTTCTTTGGCAGGGGTTGTGGTGACGTCAGCATGCCGAACTCTGATTGAATCTGATGGAAGGATAGCGGCTAGGCGTCAAGGCGCCTTGCGTTGAAATTTACCCATTATATTTATTCAGTGCCAATCAGGGCTCGGCGATTTGACGTCGCCACAGCGACTGCATAAGAAGCGGGCGAACTTGCTCTCCGCATAGGTAAGCCTCGGAAGTCTGTAGAAGGTCCGAAGAACGAAAATTCCAGTTACGTCGCACTGGGGAGGCTTGTCGTAGACAAAGTACGGATGAGGCACGGAAGCGGAATTGAGAGCGGAGGCGAAGATGGTGTGAAAGTACCCAGAAGTGTGTTCAGGAGGCGGTACAGAAACGACAATCGTGCTAGAATAATGCAGAATTACGCGAGTGCTGAGTCATTTTCGCTGTGGCACACGCTAGGCGGTAGCGTAAATGCACTCGGGTTTGTTGTGCGTTTATAGCAGCGGGCCACGAGCCGGGTGTCATTGGAAAGACTGTGGTTATCCGCGGGTCACAGTCTTTTAGCTACATTTTATTTAGAAACTTTCGCTCTAAACGGAAAGCTCGATAGAGCAGATGATATTCAGAGGCTTCCTGAAGCACTTTCCAAACTCCTGTTTCTTTCTCGTTTGTAGAGGCACACCAAGTTGGGTGATCCCAACTTGGTTATCCTTTCCAAACCCGCTACACAGCTCGTATTTCCTAGTTCGCGTTGTACAGTAACACCAAGGAGTCCGATCTAATGTTCTTCCCTTACTGTCTCTTTCCAGGTGAACTTCATTCTCTTTCTTAACATCACGCGGGTTCTGTTCGCCAAACTCTTCGCTTCACAGACACCTCAGGCACGCAAGTACCGCTACAGGTAAGAAACAGTCGGTCGGTAACAATGACCCGTGCGTTTTACTCGGCGCCTTATCCGTCCACACCTACTTTGACATGTCTCTTCTAGTCTGCAGAATTGATAAATGCACCCCGAACTAACGCAAGATAGCTCCTCGTATTATGTCCTACTTTCAAATATTGTTCCTACGTTCCTTTTTTTTCGAGCAAAAACATATAGTTTTTATTGTGTGTCTACATTCGAATACGTTTAATATGTATTTTTTTCCGCACATAATTAATCAAGGCGACTTGGGAAGTTCCCTTTGCATTCTAGAGAGTCGAACTTATTCGATTGTCAACAGGAAAGACCAAAAGTCTAAACAGTCAAGTAGGGTTTCTATGAAGATCCTTCTTGCTGCAGTCTCCCTGCTGATTAAGCTAAAAGGTGGCTCAATAAGGCAACCTAAACTCTCAGAAATCGGGGGTGTAATACAAGATCTCCGAAATAAAACAAAAATACGGACTTTTTGTTTTATTTACCGCAAGTATAAACTATTTATCATAAAACACTAATTTTCCTCCCCATTGTAGCCCTAGCGCTTCGAACCAGGTGCTAAAGCTTCGGAACTAACCGTTATCCTAATCGAATGTTATGGTTAATTTTCCAAAACAAATGTAAATAAATACAATAGCGGCTGTTTTTGCCCGTTTTCACCCCCCTTTTTTGTAACTGGCGCCATTCAGCTGCAAGAATTATAAGAGATGCATCGCCCATTATTTTCACATTAAACATTTTAGAAAATCGGATATAACTCTTGAATAGGATACACGGTTATTTCAGAAGCTTTGGCATCTTGTTTGGACCGCTAGGGCTACAGTTGGGCGGAGAAGGATAGTTCGGTGATGCGTATTTTATCTTTGCGGTAAAAAAAAACAAAAAAGAAACCTCGTAAAATGTTTTTGGGGCTCCCTGTACTTACACCCCTTGTCCGATATATAACACTCCAAAAACTACACCTCGACCTTCAGTCCATTGACGTCGAACCGACGATACACTCTTTCACGTGCGGCTTGGTAGTCGAGTGATACAACTTATTAAAATATCTGATGTAAGCAATAAATAGTACATGAATATTCTTAAAGTTTTGTTGAACCTGCCCTAAAAAACTCAGTATTTTTTATTTCAGTAGTCTTTGATATATAGCATTAGCTATTTAGTAATTTTTATCACACAACTATCAAGCCGCTCGTAAAAATTGGTATCGTCGATTCGACGTCAGTGGACCGAACGTCGAAATGTAGTTTTGAGGTATATGAAGAAAGGGGGGTAAGTGCCACAACCCCGATTTCTGAGAGTGTGGGACGGCAGTACGGCAACCATTCTGTTTAGAAATCGAATTCCAGCTGCCTAAGAATTTGAAGGATGTAAATTTTAATATGTAATAAGTAGGAAAGTTATTCTGCAAGCATTTGTAAGCGGCAGTCCCCTTTCGGTGACAGTTTTTTTTTTGTTGTTTAAAGAGGACACTTAAGATAATTACAATAATAAAATACTAGGCTGTAATACATAACTTTTTATAACTTTTTTCCGCACGTAGTTTTTCGCAAAAATATTTCAAAAATGACGAAACGTTAGCCTCATTATTTTTTTTTTTTTAATTATTTTGGGAGTGGAGCGATTGCATAATTATGATTCAGCTGTGTCCCGACACGCTCGAGTTATTTTTTTTGAAGGAACCAGGTATGCTATGGCATGTCACTGATCATTTTTATTTTTACAGATTCGAATCCAACCTAATATCGGGCAACCGATACTAGGTTGCCTAATAGTAGGTTGCCTAGATATTAGGTTGGCAAAATAGGAAGCCAACCTAATATCGGGACCTAAAAATGTTCCTGCAAGAAAAGATTTGTTTTCAATTTACCTCAAAGCTCGAAGTTTTCTCTTGAGCTTGGAACTAAGAATTGGCGAGTTTGTTATAGGGTTGTTTTGCTTTATTTCTTTTTTTTCTCCAAAAATAAATAGGACAGCACACATAAAGACTGCATTAAAAACGGCCCTATATTTTATTTGCATCTCTCACGAGAAAAGTGTGAGTGAATTATATTCACTCGACAGCATTATTGTAGTCGGTTACAAAAAAAAAGGTAACGAAATACGTTATACTCGTTAGTTGTAAAATATAAAAGGCACGGGTTACCATTACCGATAAAAAGTAACGCACGTTACTTCTGCGTTACTTTTAATTTATGAATTGACGGTAGGAGCGTTTTTGTTTTTGTCGACAACGTTTTTCGACACTTGGACAAAAGGGGTGGACGTTGGGGTCTTCTAAAGTGGGACATTTTGCGTGGAGAAAAGACAGCCAACAATTTGAAGTTAGGCGGAATGAGTGCAATAAACAATTAATTGGCGCCTATACTTCGTTTCAGCTTAATTTGAAAGGGAACCGACGCGACAGGCAAACGGCAGCAATCGAGCAGGGTCAAAAGCGCAAGTCACTGGGGTCTTTTTTTGTTAATGACTGGTTCAGCGACAATAGAACACGTATATAAACATGAGGAACGCCATGATGGTGCCCTTTTGACGCTGTCTCATTTGGTCCCATCAGCACAATACTGTCGGCTGCGTCTGGACCATCTGGACTTAAGGTAAAACGAAGAATAGAAACACGAAAAAAATGTAAATGTACTTTTTTTAGGTTTTGCGAAGAAGATGTAGCGAGTAACGTAAGTTACCCGTTACTCGCTATAAGTAACGTAAGCACGTTACCCGTTACCCTTTTGAAAACGTAACGAGTACTTACTACGTTGCCGAAAAAAAGTACCGGGTTACTGGTAACGCCGTTGCTTGTAACGCTTTGCCGTTAACACTGCGTAACAGAAACTCGTCGCTCAAATGGCACACGATCGAAAAACCTTTGACAAAGCGTACTTCTTTGCCCATCATCTAGAAGATTATTGCCCGGGGAAACTACTCAAATCTACCGTACGTAAATCGCTCTTGTACAAACTGCACCAGTAAGCTTCGCAACAAGAATTATTTTGCTTCTGCTCCTCAGAGCTAAGCATCTAGTGGTAGACTCTACGTCACAGGATTTCACTACTAAAAAGGTTGCGAGTTTAATTTCATGCTAAACACGAAGGCAGGAAATCAAGGTGGACAATAAAAGTATCAAAGCAAGCGACAAACTTTATTATGCAATCGAATGAAACAAAAACAAAAAAAACGACAAGCGTGAGGTTAAGGGGCAAGCGAAACGTCATCCTGACTGTCCGTACGCAGATTGGTTTACTTGGTCTAACCGTACTCCGAGTTTTGTGATTCCTGAGACCCTTCGATTCTTCGCCTAGCTTGTCCGCTTCCGTGTTCTGCACGATTCCGAACTCACAAACCTTTTTTTTTAGCGTACATCAAATCCCTCTTCTATTGTTATCCGGTCAGTCATGGCTACGCAATCTCTGAACGTAAGCGCCTGGCCACGCTAACGGGGAGTTGAAACGCTATTTTCCAGGAAATGGTTCAAGTCGACGCTGGTTCTTGTCCCATTGTTCGGGGCGCACTATGCTTTCCTGCTCGGAATGTCCCTGGCTGCCGCCGGGGACCTCGTTGAGTTGATATGGCTCTACGTTGACCAGCTCTTCTCTTCATCTCAGGTGAGCGACGCACTCCTCGTTCTCTGAAAGAGTAGCCCTCCATGGTTATGGTATTCACCATCGTTAAAAAAATAATAAATAGTATCCACTCTAGAAAGCCGATTACCTACAGGTTAGGATCAGTTGTGCGACTGAGCTTTCGACAATGATGGCGATTGTGTTGCCAAAAGGCCAGAAGGTTTGCTTATAAAGAGGTGTTATGATTTTTTAATGCAGAATTGCATCCTAACTGAAGCTATAACTTCAATTTCTCCTTGAAAAGTAAAGCGTTGAACGGTCGAAGAGACTTGGTCTAGTTGGCCGGCTCCCAGACACGCACGCCGAAAGCTGGGCCCACCACGCAACACTATATGGAAACAAACGACAGCTAAGAACGAAATAGCTGCGAATGCCTAAAAAGCAACAAGAAAAGGAAAATGAACGGCACAAACCGATGACATGGCGACGCTGACACGGCGGCGCGTGCCTGGAAGGGTACTAGGTCATTCCATGCCAAAGGAGACGCAGCAAGTTTTTCATGCCCGGGATATATACGATAAAACTAATGTGTATAAATAAACATCTGAAATAAAAAAACAAAGTATTTGTTCCAGAATTTTTTTTTTTTATTTTGCTGATATTAAGCAGTAATTTGCCGAGATTTGCATAAAACCCATGTATTTCAGAAAAAAACATAGTGACAAAAACCAGTAGCGAACTACACAATTTTAGGTGGGCGGCTAATTACTGAATATTACACTCAAACATTGCAAGATCCGTTTTTAGTCCAAATAAGAGCTCGAAAAAAAATACTTTACAAGATTTCTTCGTTTCTCTTATTCAACTTGGATTTGCCTGATATGTACAAAACTTTATGTTCTAAAAATTAATATTAGAATTGCTTGTATTAACTTTTCGAAATCTTGTTTTGTTGCCTTTAATAAAATGACAAAATCTCAACAACTTGTAAACCATGAGATGGAGAACAATAAAAAAGCGGACGAACAGAATTTTTTTTTTATCTTTCCCATCTAAGGGTCTACAAGATGCCGATTAATTACCAGCTCGCCTGCACCTTATCACTGCTGACAAAAACTGCAACTTATGCAGAAACACCCATATTGAGAGCCAGAAAAGCAATGTTAGCAGCGGTGCCCGCAACTTTCGAAATAGCCAGAAGTTTAACTCACCTCAACAGTTCAACATAAAATAACAAACCTTTTTGTTGTTGCTAACAAAAGAAATATATATATATATATATATATATATATATATATATATATATATATATATATATATATATATATATCTTTTTTTTAAGAGTAGTCCTAGCGATCTTTCCTCCAGGCGCCCGCATCGTGGGCGACGCACGCCAGCGTTCGCCAGCGAGGCGTCAACGGTGTCAGACACCGCTGCAAGGTCTTCAACGCTCTCCTGAAAACATGTTTTATTCAGTTGGAGTGGACGTTGTTTACGTTACACAAATATACTGCCGTTTGAATTTTACTCTATTTCTGTCCACGTAATTGCCAACGAACAGGCCTGCATTCGCTGCTTCCAGGGCTTGGAAGTGCATTGTGCGCGTAGGACTCGCCATTTCGTATGTTCAAATACAAAGAAACACAATCCAAACCGGATAGCCCTTCACCGATGCGAAATGTGAAGGGTGATGCCACTTCCTCATTGCATTTAAAGGGACACTAAATAGGATAATGAGATCATCTATTCTTATTCATAACTGATTGTTCGGGCCCTAAGCATCCTAAAAATTCAAACAAATTACAATCACGCGACTCCAATTTTCCTATTAAAAACGTGTTGAAAGGGCTCGACACACCCCTGTTCGAGCGCATTTTTCCGCTTAGGAAAGGAGGGGGATACCCAAGCAGCGGTGTCAGCGCGGGGACGATGGGCGCTCGACGGCCGATCGTAAGCCACCTCTCAATCCCAAGCCGTGTCTCCGAGAGAGGCGGCTTGCGACTGGCCGACGAGTGGCGGTTGTCACCGAGCTGACACCGCTGCTTGGATGCTCAGAAAAGGGTGTGTCCCGATCTTTCATCACCTTCTTTATAGAAAAATCGTCGTCGAGTGATTGTAACTTTTTGGATTTTTAGTTCCTTAGGGCCCGTGGAATCAGTTATGACCTAGAAGAGACGATCGCAAAATCTTCTTTTTTGCCCCTTTAATTGCACTTTAATACTCTAGGTAGTGCTACCAAAAGCAGTGTATTGATGGAAAAATATTCTACTCTTTGCGACGGAAGCCTCACACTTTTCAGTTTCCGCACGTGTCCAGTATTTTAGGCTGCGCAATACACTGGAGGCCAGCAGAAGATATCTCGAATTGTGAGCTCACTATGATATTTAGAGGAAGCGAGTTTAATGAAAGGTGTGAATTACACGGTGCTATGTGATCGTCAGACTCGACGGACATTAGATGAGGGAATACTTGTCATGGTATGTCAGTTTAATGACAAGATTGTTGATTAACTTTGAATTGATGGTTTCATGGTCTATGTTGCAATTGCGGTATTGACGCCAACTATAATCAGAGGCTTTACCAATTTACAGAAGTTGCGAAGCGGTAATTGCGTTTGGATTTTCGTTGATCAGTTTTCGCGATTTTAGTCCCGATCAGAATTTTGCGCTCAAAAACATTGCCGCAAGCCCTGCACATAATGACACTTAGAAGAGTCACGCAGTCCTTTGCATGGCTTCGTCACTATCTCGGCAGAAAGTCCTTGGTGGATGCGCCAACGAACTTCAATGCTTCTTCGTTCGATGAAAATGCATTTAACTTTAATGGGAAAGCCACATCCTTGTTTTGATTTTGAGCTATGCGGTCTTTTTTTTTATCAGGACATATAACAGACGAGACCGACGCTCGTGTGCATTCCGAAACACGGGAAGCAAACGATGCAGGCCTGCACTCGTCGGCAGATATAACCTGGGGAGAAATAGTGTAAAATTTAGACTCCAGTATCATTACGTAACGCAAATAGTATACGGATGCATGGAAGTGAGGACTGAAACCTTCAACGGAATAAAACGAGTTTTCAGGATAGCGTTGAAGACCTTTTGGAGGCATCTCACACCCTTAACGCCTCATTGGCGAACGCCGTCGTGTGTCGCCTACGAGGCGGGCGCCTGGTGGCAGGGTCGGAGAGGCTCATCTTTGAAACATAATTTGTCAGAAACAACAAAAAGTAATTTTCTAACTTCTTCATAGGTCGAACAAATGAAGTAAATTGTACTCTTTTTTTTTCTTGTTTTTTGAAAGTTGCGGACACAGTTGTCCGCATTGCTTTTTCATATTCTCAATAACACCGTTTTGCACGAACTGGATATTTTGTCATTTAATTAAAGGAAAGCAGATATGACTTTAAAAATACTAAACGTGCAATTTAATTATTAATTCAATGAGAACAGAAGAAGAAAATATTGAAGCTAACACCCAAATCAGAGTTGACTAGGAAAATAAACGAATCCTCATAAGGTCTCTTCTTTTTGGACTTTGTATATGTACTCAAATTGACGTACTTCAGTGATTGTATTTTAGTGTAAGAAAGGGAATATTCTTCGGCAATTAGGCGCCTACCTAAGTTTGTGTGGTAAGCAAATGTGTTTCTACTATGCTCTTTTAGAGCGCAGCTCTTAGGCGCCCGTTTCCGGCTTGAGCGGCGTCGGCGTCGCCGTCGGCGTAACCGCGCGGTACATGATGGGTAAATTTCCCCGCTAAACTTAGCGGAAAATTTTCCCCGCTAGCGGAAAAATTTTCCCCGCTAAATCTAGCGGAAAATTTTGTCCCGCTAAATTTAGCGGAAAATTTTCCACGCTAAATCTAGCGGCAAATTTTCCTACATGAATGAATTTTCCTACATTATCTACATGAGTTTTACCCAAATTCCAGAAATATGCGGCACAATGTTAGCAACAGTATTTTTTTTTTTCACAAAATATTGCCTTTTTTTAAGTTCAGAGGGGAATTATCCGAAAAAGTTTTTTCGTGGATATTCATGATATAAAAATATTGCCGCTTCTCCTTCGGCATTAATGTCCCTGGAGACTGGAGCGCGGTTTAAGATACATGCAGGGTGTTTCAGCGAAGGTTTTCAAAAATCCCTAAAAACATGGTGATTGAGAATGTCAGCAATTTTGAAAGACACGCTAATGCGCTAAACAATCAACTGGAATGCACAAATTACCCTTTTATTAATAAAAATAAACACGTGGTTCCAATGAGGAACTTGCTAAACATCATCGAAAACCTCTTCATTTTAGAAAGATATAAGGCAGGGACAGCATTTTACGGCGTTCCGACAAGGACACTCAATTCGCACGTGTTTCTAGAAAATATTAGCCAGAGTGCAGGCGAGCTGGTTGTAAGCTGAACATGATGGTAAACCTTAAACTAGGATACAGACGCTGATTGCTCTTTTTCCGTCTTCCTTCGCGTTTTCCGTATTCCTACCACAGTCTCGGGTTTACCGTTGTATTTCTACACTCTAACAAAATGGGTATCACCTTACACCCTTTTGTCCCATATAATGCACCCCAAAACTGTAGTTCGACATACAGCACAGTGAAGTCGAACAGACGGCCCCACATTTAACGAGGGGCTTGATAACGGTGCGATATAACTTCTTAAATAGCTAAAGTACGTATCAAAGACCACACAAATATAACACTGAGGTTTTGCACTAGGGCCAAGAAAACCCCGATTATATATTTTTGTAGTCAGTAACACGTACATTAGCTATTTTAATAAGTAGTACCACACGGCTATCAAGCCTCTCGGGAACGTTAGTACCGTCAGATTGACGTCAGTGCGCTGTACGTCGAACTGAAGTTTTGGGGTGTATTATATGGGACAAAGAGTGTAAGAATACACCTTTTTTTAGGGTGTAGGGTTCGGTTTTCCATCGGAGCGTATCTTTGTGCGAGCGGTCCTGCTCCCCTGTGGCGGAGATGCGCAGCAAACGTGCCTCATACTTCCCTCTATCATGTGAGGGAGGCGATGCGACAGCTTCGTGCCTCGGGCACCGTGAAGCAGGGCCTCTGGCACAAAGGTAGGCTCGGATAAAAGAACAGAAATCCAAAAACGCGTCTAAATTTAGCGTTGTTTGGGAACGCCGTAAGTTAGTTGCTTTAGTGCTTTTTAGAATATGCTTAACAAAACTTCCCTTTGAACCATATGTTTATTTCAATTACTAAAGAGTACATTATTCAATAATATTTCATTAGTCAGCTAATTAGTGTGTCTTTGCAAGCCTTGACGTCAGCCGTAGCTGGCGGTTTGTTCCCGGGAAGAGTTTATTTTTTCCTCAAATACTCTATTTCTAGGAATTTCGAAAGCCTTCACTGAACTCCCCGGTATTCAGCATGTAGATTCGTGCAGATACTAAAAAGCTCTACGCGAGCGGGCGTTCTTTCTGAGGAACGCTTCACTTTTTACCTATGTTCAAACTAGCGCTGACGTCAGGGCTCGTCCATGTGGAGCAGATAGGGGGGAGCCCATCAACGTGAACTGCCGTTATCATATGCCCCTTCGAGAATCCTCTCCCCTTTCGATGAGACCACGGTGACACAGGCGCAGATGATAACGGCTGTTCGTGTTGATATATGCTCCCCCCCCCTCTCCCAACTGATCCACATGAACGAGTCCTAACGTCAGCGATAGTTCCCACGTAAACCACCAGTAAAGTGCTCCTCAGAAAAAAAAAAAAAAAAAAAAACTCCCGCTCGCGTAGAGGTATTTAGCATCTGCATGAGTGTACACTAACGTTTAGAAACCAATTTAGATGGCTCACAGAATTCAGCTGTCTCAGCGAGTCGCGCTGCAATTTAACATAGAGGTGGCGATAGCTGCTGGAAACTGGTAGTCAAAATATCAGCGGATGAACTAACCTTAAAAAAAAAAATAAATAAAACACCGTCTCGGGCTATCTGCGGCGGCACACGCAGATGATGTCATGACGGTGTTAGTCTAGTTTTATCTGCCTCCGACAGATGTCGGAAGCGTCGAGGGCGCGACGTAGCACGTCGGCGCCAAGCTTATTAGACGATCTTCTTAAAAAGTTTACTAGGACTCTGGTGTCCTGGAGCGCGTCTACGACTGGTGTGTTTAGCGTCCTATCCCGCCCATGCATCAGAAGTGGTCCCGAAGTGGCAACAAATGACGTCACAGAAGCCGCAGTGTCACGCTGTCGGATGTCGCGATCCTGGCGGTTGGTCGTAGAAACGCTGGCAAAAATCCCGAGCGAACGAGAGTGTCGCTGTCATCGCGGCGTCCACAAATTTTGAGCGCCGAAACTTTCGTGGATTGTTACACGAGAGGGCGACCAGCAGTGGAACAGGCGTCTGCCACATCCACCACCGCTGATGTGACGCCACCAGGAACGCTGCAGGTGACGGCATGACACTTGTATGACGTCACCAGGGGGAAATCGAGGGACCATTTTTTGGACGCGGTAAATACACCAGTCGGGAACAGGTTCCAGGTACCATACTATGACGGCGCGGGTCTTTCTAATGTTCAATTCTGAAAGTGCGCTAATTTATTCATTGGAAACATCTACACTGAAAAAAACAGGGATTTAAATCCTTCATAAATGACCAGTGACACCGTGATGCCACACGACCGGATGTGAGGTGACACTGTGATTCTTCGCCAAATTTAGCGGACATATTTTCCGGCCAAAGGTAGGGGTCACGACGGGCACGCTACCCACCCCCGGGATCAGCCGCAAAACCTAACCAATAACGACTTTCGCCGTAAGAAACGTTCTTGGTTTTATTCTTATACTAGAAACATGGTCAACAATTGTTTGATAAGTTTCTAGATGGTGTGGAGTCGCTTGGCTTTCAGAAGGCTTCTTTTACTCGCTTGTGTAGTTTCGCTGGTGCAGGTACCGCTATGCTGTGTTTTTTTTTAAATAAACATGTGCATGGCAGCGAGTTCTACAAATTAATTCGGCACGACTCCCACCCATATGAAAAAGGCAGGCGTGAAGATTAAACTTCTTTATTTCGGACCTAAATCCAGGGAATACAACATGAAAAAAAATTGCAGGTTAATTCAATTACACAAGTCGTATACCCGTCCAGGGATACAACTTGCTTCAGCCGGCGGGTAGGGGAGGAAACTCCCGGCAGCCAAGCGTGTGGGCTTCATTTGTAATCAAACAATAAAAACACGTCAGTTCTCCACTCTGACAGAGTGCCCGCTGAATGGAATACTAGACACAAAACATCAGCTTGAGTTTGCCCTTCCTGGCTCCGGTTAGACGAAGCATGTCCGACGTTCCGCAGTTTTCTTCAGGGTGCCTAGCCTGTGGAAGATCTGGCCATTTTTGTTTGTGAGGCGGACTTTTATGTCAAGAATAAGAAGAAGGAAAAACTAATTATCTTAATTGACTCGCAGGAGGCCTCGGGGGCGTCACACTAGAACTAGAGGTCAATAATTCGTCCGCCGGTCTTTCTTACAGTTTTCCCTAACCCTTCGCTCTTCTGGCTAGAGCCGGTAGCAGGTTACTAGTAGTCTAAAGCTGCCCTAAGAAAACTTACTGCGTTTTCGTAAAGTGGCACCCTAAAGGGCCACCGGCCAAAATTTGATTTTAGAGCGCAGCTCTTAGGCGCCCGTTTCCGGCTTGAGCGGCGTCGGCGTCGGCGTAACCGCAAGGTCACGTGACCCCCCAAGGTCACGTGACCCCCTACCCCCTAGGGCACGTGACCCCCCCCCCCTGAGGTCACGTGAACCCCCAGGTCTTGTGACCCCGGCCACGTGACCTCCCTCCGAGGTCGTGACCCCCCATGTCACGTGGCCCCCAGGTTACGTGACCCCTCCGCGCCTTCCCCCCTCCTCAAGAGCTGCGCTCTAATTCGGCGTTACAGGGAGTTGTAAACGGCTTTCATTTTTTTATGTATCAAATTAATTAGCAGTTACAGTAAATTAATTATGACGACTGTTCAGAAACAAAACCAACAGCAACTCATGAGTGGGGAAAGAACAATATTTTCGAGGTTATATATTTATTCTAAATGCGTGTAACCACACCGAAGTCCTTGTCTAGTGGGGTTCGTAGTATTTCAGAGCATGCGAGCATCAAGTGAAGGAACCCTATCTTGCTTACCACAGCATGAGGGCAAAATATGCGGGTAACCTGACTACACAGGCTTGAAGAGAACGCGGAATGTTTGCTTTGGGCCTCGTCGGTTTGGTTCTGTATCGAAAAGCACCAGATAATGTGCAAGTCGTTTGCATGTTTCACGGGTGATGAAGTGTGCTGCGCTGCCAAAACAATCACACTCATTCTTTGCAATCGCTGCCGGGGTGTTTTTTTATTCCTTTTTGGTTAAAACCCAGACGAACCTTACACAAAAAGAAGGTACATTTTTTTAATGAAAACCAAAGCGCCTATCCGTGGCTAACACGGGCATTTAATAAAACTATCGGGATGAAAGGCATAGGCCAAAAACATTATATATGTATGTTGCTGGGATTTTAAGAGCGTGAAGTTAGGTGGCCCGGAAATAACACCTCGCGTCGTGGCTGTAGATGGACAATTTAGATGGCGAATTACGGCTGGTAAACTGGCAGGTATAGCCTGCATAAACCAGTTGCGGCTTCGGGACCGTACACCGATGTAAATGCTCATTCAGATAGGGAAAGGGCAGGAGATGAGATCAGCAGCCGGAAATATTCAAGTTGTCTCGTACAGGAGCTTTTGTTCCTCCTGCTCACCATTACACACGAGTGATTCGGATACTTTGTAACTTGATTTCTTGGCTCAAATATTAGCTCTACTTTCTCTTTATAGCCAACACCGTAGCAAAAGCTATATCCGGGAGCGTTTTTGTCTTCAAAATCATGTGAGCTGCGCTATTGAGTTGTTATGCAGGTTACTCGCGATTTCAATGTTTGCAGCAATCCTCGTTAACTCCATGCAGAGTGTAAAACGTTCACAGATATGCGGATGGTTTGCACTTTTAAAAGCTGCGTGGAAGCTCCATAGTCCATTCACAATGTTTAAACAAATTATTCGCATTGACAGTGAGCCGTCGTCTTTTCGGTTTTTTATTCGTCGATTTTAAGTTAGCCACCACCAAAACGTGAACCTATTAAAGTTCCTGCTCATATCATTATAAATTCGTCACTTAACATTTCGCGGTAAAACAGCGTGACAGGAAGGGGGTGTGGTGAAGACGAGGCCGTACGCTTCGCTGACTATGATCTGAAAGTTTATTTTTCTCACTTCCTCTAAATAAATACAGTGGCAAAAGCCACATGAGCATGCGCCAAGACAGAAAGAACGCTGCGTTGTGTTACCCCTAACCGTCCATCAAGCAACTAGCCCAAACAAACCTTTTAGCAAACCTCATTTAGATCGTAGAAAGAGTATCGCTGAATCAAAAACTACCGCGCTTCTCATTCGCTCAACGTATTTGTAAATATATTCATTTAGTGCTTTCGACAGCGCCCAATATTTTTTTGAACTGGTATCATGTATTCATTTTATCAAAGAAAAAAGTTAAGATACATATTTTAGCTCATAATCCGACTTATCGCGACTATTATCGCCCTACATCATGTCCCCCCTTGCCATGTAGCTTACATAACATTTTAAAGACACATGCAAAGACTAAAAATCAGCCTGTATATCGAGACCGCCACTGCCGATGACTGAATTCCAGAATGATACGAAAGGCTTTAAGTTCAAGAGGTTTCGTCAGCGTTACTTATAGGTGTTCGTTTGCTTATAAATAATGTTCAATACACTGATAATGGAATGTCACTCTGTGTTTCTACTGAACACTGTTGTTACTCTTTCAAAACAAATCTACACAGTGCATAGTGCCAACGTGCGGCGTCGATAAATATGAGCGGAATAAAACAAGTATAAAAGCAAGGAGGCACTTCAGTCGTGCTATAAAATATATAATACTACGGTGACAGCTGCAGAAAATGCTTCGAAAGATGAGTCAACAAGGAGTAGCCCCCGAAATAGCGTCCTCCAGAACAAATCGTTGCAACGTATCACGTCGCAGCGCAGAATGACACATTCCAGTGTGTGCTCGAGTTGGACGTGTGGATAGACGTGAAAGGAAATACCACTGGCGAATCAGTACGACCAAACATAACAGAAAGAGCGTTCACACTTTCGGTTGAAGTATCGGGCCCTAGGAACACGGCGCAAACAAAAAACACAAACATAAAAAATATACTTTTCATGATAAACGTTAGTCCAGAGTTGTCGGAGCTGTTATGGTTGTATCGCTACCAATTGTCCAAATGGGCGCGAATGAAATTCGATTACGAAACCAACAACTTGGCCAAGAAAGGACAATCCAAAAGCGGCGTGGATGAAACTGGATGCTGGGGTCTCGCTTGTGGCGTGGCGTAGCGGCGTGTGCAAACAGTTGCTGTATATTTTCTTGGGTGAACAGCGAACAAAGGGTCGCGCGACGCGGCACAAATAAGTAAGCAAACGTTGAAAGCTCTGAAGCTCCTCTTTCGAAGGGTTTCTACGAAAACGCTTTGCGAGGATCCCGGGTGCAATGTATATTTGCTGGTTGGAAAATCTGCTTGTTCTTGGCGTTAGCTATTTCCAAATAGCCAGCGACGCTTACGGATTTGGCATTTTGTTTGCTCTGCCTCTATCCACTCTTCGCAAGTTTTCTTTCTTTACTTTCTTTAACGCGTAAAAGTGACGTGTGCGATCTAAGCCAAAACAAATCAAAATATATACTTTGTTCATTCTAGCCGGTTCACTTTAATGACGCAGAATTAGTGCGCCGTCATCCTTTTGAACAATATTTTTTTTTTCACGATCCTAAGTTATGCATTTTTCGGCCTTCGCGGGTTTACAAAAGTTTATACGATACGGGTTGATGTAAATGTATTGAAAGTATTGTGAGATTGCGCCTATATACTAATAGTAATATTATCTGTCTAGGATTTATTTTAACACATTTGTAACTAAAATGGCAGCACCGCAGTTTCATGCTTGGTTTATAATTTTTAGATGTGTCTGATAATTGTACGGGCGAACTAATGTGACTTGGAAATACATTTATGCTTAAAGTATTCTACAGTATGCAAACTAACGCTTTAAGGGAAATTTAGGAGGCCCGCAAATAGGTTTTTCAATGTATCGTCCTGCGATTTACTATAGAGGTGCAAGCCGGTGGCGAAATTTTCCAAAGAAAGAATCAAGGAATACATTTGCTTCGTTTAAACACATACACAAGAAAAGAAAAAAAACAGGAATTTGTTTTGGAAAATCTACGCCGCCAGTTCGCAGGCGGTGCACGCGTAGTGAGAAGAGCTGCCGACAGATGGCGGACACGGCGTCGAGAGCGCGCCGGCCGATTCCGGTTATGATAGCAGATGATCCCTCTAAAGAACCCGAATCGGCCGGCGCTACCTCGACGCGGCGTACGCCGCCTGTCGGCAGCACTTCCCACTACGCGTGCATCGTCTGCGATTCGTGAGCGTAAACGGCTCAAAACCGGTTCCTGTTTTTTTTCCCCCTTTGAACGATGTAAGTTTGTTCCTTGTTTTTTCACTGTACACTTTTATCACCTGCTACCATCTGTGTAGTAAATTGCAGCGCAATACGCTGGGAAAACGATCTTTGCTGGCCGTCTAAATTGCCTTAAGAGCGTTAGTTTACACCCTGTAAATTGCCTCGTGGGCATCATTGGATGTGGGTAATTTGTGCAGTTAGACGAGCACGAGAAAAAAACAACAGCAACGTAACTGTATTTAATGCGCACAGTCTGCTCCAGAAGGCTGCTCCAATCTTTGTACGTCTTAACAACGAATTTTCTAAACAGTCTATACTGCAACTACACGCATAACCTTCTTTGAAAATATTACATATAGAGGATACGATGGTTAAAAAAATATCCTCTTTTATCAGTTTCATAATCGTAAAATGTAAATTAGAAAAAAATGTCTTAGTTATTTTTTTTTATTATAAGCATTTCCCATCCCAGCTTGCCTTGGCAGATGACATGCCAGAGTGAGGTCAATAGCTATTTATAAAAAAGTATGCAGCCAGATTCTCAAGATGTTTTTTTGTATATTTTGATGGTCACAATACGGATGTTATATAACACAAGCGTAATTCAAAGTAGATCACACCAAACGTGTAAACGAGGTTTGCCCCTATCAGCTGCAATAGTGAAAAGGGGTGGCCATTGTGTCTAGTTTGTTTTTAACATGTTTTGTTTCCTTTCTGAACCAGGGGTTCGTGGTGGCGCTGCTATACTGCTTTTTGAACGGCGAGGTAAGTCAAGTTTGTGGTACGGATATTTAGTTTCGCGGAAACTTCGTCAGTCTGAAAATTGCATCCCGTACTGTCTTAGAATACGGGTGGCGATTTAAGTCATGTCATGTGATGCCTTATCGGTGGGGGTAAGGATTCCTCCAGCTACCCTATTTATTGAACTGATGAGCGAATTCGAGACGTCATACCGCAGTCGCGCTATCACCTGGGCTCTGATTTTGGTCAACACGAGAGCTGGAGAAATATAAAATTTGTTTTTCGCAGAGCGAGCGAAAATAGCGTTAGTAGACAGTTCGTATGCTAACGCGAGCGATGTGTGTGGTTCGCCTGCTTCGAATTCTTATTACCAGACAGATGTAAAAGAAAGTGACAACCGAACGTTATCGCTGACAGACAGGGGAAAACTTTGATCGTCTGCTACGAGCCGAGCGCTTGGCAAAGTGACATCGGACGCAGGCTGACAATGGCATTTTCCGCTATTTCACGTTGTAAGTCTCGAACAACCAGCGCTTTGTTTGCAAGTCTCAAGTTCGTCGGCTGCCGCACACAAGCTGGCATCGACCGGTAGATACAGATTTATTAACGACAAGCACATGAGAGGCCGCGAGACCTCCCTCGCAGTGTGTAACTTGGTGATACATTATCACCAAAATATTGCGCGATTGTGGACTGTCGAACGAGTTAAAACTGTCTCATTGGGGAAACGCGCATGCTGTGCCGCGAAGTGCAATCATCAGCCGAGAAATATCTCGCTGTTTTCATAACCAAGTTCAGACTCTAGTCGAAGAGGCGTTCCAAGCATCATAATATGTCAAAATAATGAAGGACGACAGAGTTGCTTCGTATATTTATCTACAGGGGAAGTAACAGGGATGCATCAAGAATACTTGTGAGGTTGCAGGCGTGCTGTTCTTTGTTAACATTTGCAACCCTGTGCTTAAAAAACAAAAAAACAAAAAAAAATGCGAGAAATGTGTGTTGCGCCTTCTTCCGTGAAACTTCTGGCCTTGAGGCTCAAAATACTACATCTGTCTCATCCTTGTCAACGTATTTGCGTATAAATGTAAGCAAAACTCACGAATTGAATTGCAAATGAATTGAATTAATTTGCAAACTGAGCAGTTGCACGAATGATACATGGTTAAAGTCAGCGAACAGCGTGAGAAAAGTGAAGAAGAATACAGGAGACAGGAAAGACGCTGAATTTACAATTGAATATTTCAATCGGAAGAGAAGACTTTAACTGTATAATTTTAACTTTAACCATGTATAATGCTTACCAACTAGCCCAGCTCAGCCCCCTTCTACTGTACGAATAATATTTAAATGTCACTGGCAAGAAGGTGTGTAATGAATTCCCTAAACATTTAGGAGTTCTACGATCAAATCCTGACACAATATGGGATATTCAACATTACATTAAGAATACTCGCGGCTTATTTTTTTGCGTACTTACGGAATATCCGCCCGAGAAAACGCTCCAGATGTATGGTCTCATTCGACACGCCAGAGGAAGCACACAGCAACGCCCAGCGTCCAAGGCGCGATTTTTCGGAAAGCGGAGTTTGCTCCTTTCAAGACCTGCAGTGGAAATGTCTGCGGTCTTGTGGCGAAAATGTGAAAAACAGGAGCGGATATTAGATGCACACCGTTGGAGTCCCGAATTGTTAGGGTATGGTGCTGGGGAAGGGAGGGGGGGGGGGGAGGGGCGTGCCGCCGTTTGTTTTGCGTTTCCCTCCCGTTTTGCGGCGCTCCATGGTGGCGGCCATGATAAAGACATAAACCAATCTTGCTAGAGCTCTTCAAGTAAGAGTTGACGGGAGAGTCTATTCATATGCGCTTCTTTTTAATGGCGCCCACTAACTTCAGCTGCACTGCAAGTGTTTTCTTGTTTTTTTTTTTGTTTGGACCGCAACTTCAGTGTACATAACTGGCAACAAAGCATTTTAAATTTCCCGCCGGTGTTTTGGTTGCGCATGGAGTGCGATGCTCCTCGCTGTCCTCGCTTTGCGTGCTCTTTTGTCGAAAGCATTGCTAAAACTGTTTCTGTGATGTGACTGAAAGCCGGAAAAGTATTTCTGAAACCACCGGAAGTGCTCTAACGGCAGCAAGAGCGAGTGGAATCCACTCGAAATCGGAATTCAAAGCTAGTATTCGTTCTCCACCGAGGGCAGTGCGTATACGCTTCGTCAGTCCGCGTGGTAGTGGTGGTTTACTCTGTTTGGTGCAACATTGCGATGCAATCATTCGAGGGACAGCTGGAATGTTCACGGTGTGTGGTAAGGTCGTGAGGCACTGGGTGATAGAAAGGCAGTGCCTAGGTTATTGAAGTTCAAATCGTTCATACCATTCTCGTCAGTTTACGGCTCTTAAATTGCGTGGTGACTTCACCTAAAGTAAATTATTTTTCATTTGGTTTCCCAATATGGAAGATTCCCGGCGCCTATAATGTGAGCAGTAAGTACCCCTGGTTATGCTACCGTGTTTTCTTAATTGGATTGTGCAAACTCTTGGATGGCTTTCTAACTAATCCCCATCAAGGTAGTTTTTTCCCTTGCCTTGAAACTGACCAGCAATATGATTCGTAACAAAAATTTGAATATTTTAGAAGTACTGCAGGGTTGTTCATAATTTGATCAAGATAAGCTGCGTTTATTTTGATATCACAGAAATTCGCATTCTCGGTCCCTCTCCGGCACTGTCCCTGGATCCGAGGTGCATTTCATGTACAACATGCAGGTGTACAGACAAATTATTGTGACATTGAGCAAATTTGGTCTTCATACTTTATTCAATGACATCAGGTGAAGTGAAGGAAAGCTGGACGCCTCAGAGAAGCCTGATGGCTGCTTGTTGTGTTTTGAAACCTCTGTGTTACCCATCCTTCTGTTTGCTTTTCTCTGATTGTGGGTCATCATTGTAGAACTAAAGTGTCAACTTTTGGAAAACAAAAGTATGTGATTCAAGTAAAGTATGCCTTTTTGATTCAAGAACTGTAGATACACAGTAAAAGCGAGTATGAAAGCAACTTGGTTGAGAACAGACATTATAACCCTGGCCTGAAGGAAAGGGAGGGAAAGCACAAACAAAACTGCACACAGCTTTGAAGCTTCGAAGCATTCCATTTGTAATGTCCCTCCCCATGCTCCAGTGCTACAATGTGAGACACTCATAGTAAATGCACGGGATGATTAATATTAAGAGGGTCAGGATAATTCATCCATCCGCTCTGTATAATGTTGCTCTCAACACCATTGATAGTCAATTGCTGAGAGGACATCTTTGATGGCAAGTTAGGAATTAGTAACATATAGCAAGACCTCTAGCACTCAAAATAAGAATAAAGGACAGCAATAAACCGTCAATTAAAAATGTTTTGACATACATTAATTGTTCCTGGATTCAAACTCATCAGAATAATTTTATCAAGTGATATAATCACATTTACTGGAGGCTTACAGTACAATACACAATACTTGAAACAAATTATTACAATCAAACAGGTCCTACGTAGGTTATGAGCCAGCTATGCGTCAACGAACGAGCGACTTCAACTCATCTGGCACACAAATCATCAAAGTGCAGTTCACGGGATCATTGTACTAACAGACAGATCGCCCGTCATCTGGGACTACTATGCATTATGAAAAATGAGCTCGGATCATCAATACATTGAAAACACTGGACATATCCTGGTCACAATTCACCACTGGGCTTTTACCAACGAACTTCCAGATGAATAGGACGTGGTACTCTGATGAAAGTGAAGTTCTTCGGCTACCTTTATATCACACGTATTTTTTAAACCGTACTGCTAAACGCGGTGGCGGCGTTGCAACCTTGGCAACCAGGGGAGCTGTCTGTGAATTACCTATAGTAGGTTACAAGTCAAGAAGGTAGCGGCAAATGCCCCTCAAAGGGAATCTTATATCACTCCGCCACCTCCGCATCCAATAGCGTCCCATCGTTTCCGTGACGTTGCGGCCAACGCGCGAGGAGGGTCGTGCCTTTCTGTACATATTTGCTTTATCTCTCGACTTTGACTTAGCATTGTGGAAGCCACGAGAGGGAGATTAAGTCTTCCCCCTTCCGATGGAAACAAAGACGACTTTCGGGGATTAGCTTCCCCCTCCGATTGATACAAAAACTGCTTTCAGGGGCTCGGTTCCTTCTCCGATGAATACAAAGGTCGCTTTCTTAAAAAGTGGGGGTCGGAGACAAGCTGGCACCACTCCGTGGCCATTATCTATCCATTGAAGCGGAACAAGGAGAGTTTCCAGTGAACTCTTCTTTCGATTGCGGAGGGATTTGAAACCGGCGCACCACGCTTGTGGGAGGAGCTTCTCCTACCTTCTTAACTTGTAACCGACTATAGTGACTTTTTAACTGTAACATATGACTACGAGGTATTGTCATTGAGGGTTAACAAAAATATTGTCTCTGTTGTTTTCCGCCCACCCGACGGTAATATTCTGAATTTTTATAAAATTTCTGGAGGAACTTCTTGAGTTAATAAGAACAAATAGGTATAGTATCATTTTGGGCGGGGATTTTAATATCAACATGTTAAATGAAAGTTCTTCGAAAAGACAACTAGAACTTTTAATTCAAGCAAATGGTTGTTCAAATGTAATTAATACACCAACACGAATCACTGAGAGGCCTGAATCATTAATATACCTATTTATAACGAACTTTGATTTATTTGTCGTAAAATCTCTTGTAGTCATTTGTGATATCAGTGATCACCTTGCCACATTTATATGCATTCATAAATGCCTGTCAAAACAAGCACCGCAAAAGGGAGCTAGGTTTCAGCTTATTACGAGTGATATCGCTTAGAAAGATTTCATGCTGAGTTAAACAACACTGACTGGAGTGAAGTAATCAGTGAAACCAGCCCAGAGAAAGCTTTTGATTTATTCATCGATAAATTTAGACCACTGTATGAAAAATATTTTCCTTAAAATCTATTAGAGGCAACAAAAAATCTCGAAAACCTTGGATGACCACAGAGTTGCTTGGAAAAATTAAAATGAAATATTCCCTTTATAAAAAAATTGTAAAGACAAGGAACCCAGATAAGCTAAGAATTTTTAAATCATATAAAAACAACCTGAATAAAGAAATTAGGAGGGCTAGAAAACACTATTACTTTAATTTATTTAATACGGGGACTGACCGTAGAGATATAATGTGGAAAATTCTTAATTCGGTACTAAATCCACAGCGTTCGACTACCGCCATTGAGAAACTCTATGTGAACGGAATGGAGTTATCTGGTCGAACTCTTGCAAATGCTTTCAACAATTTATTTGTTAACTTAGTAGATAATCGTCACGACACCAATATCTATAGATACATTGCAAATAAAAATGAAAACACAGTCTACCTGAGTCCGGTTACCCAGGCCGAAGTAATATCCGTATTTCTTAAAGCAAACAACAGCAGCAGCTGTGATAATGAAGGAATTCAAATTAGGCCAGTTAAGCATGTTATTGAAGTAATTAGCCCTTGCCTAGTTCATATCTTTAACCTTTGTTTAGAAACTGCGATTTTCCCCCCGAGGATGCAGATTGCTAAAGTGACAGTTCTATATAAAAAAGGCAACAAAAACGAGCTCGGAAATTATAGACCAATTTCTATACTTTCAGTGTTTTCAAAGGGCCTTGAAAGCATTCTGCACGATCGTCTTGTAAGCTTTTCAGAAAAATATAACATTTTAACTGCATCACAATATGGGTTCCGAAAAAATCGTTCCACGGAGTTAGCTTTACTCGACCAAAAAGAGTTTATACTGGACAAATTTGAAAAGAAAAAAATTGTCCTCGGTGTTTATGTAGATTTTACAAAAGCATTCGATTACCTAAACCATAAACTACTCTTTCAAAAGCTCGAGACATATGGTATCAGAGGACAGGCATTAACATTACTAAAGAGCTACTTGTGCCACCGGAAGCAGTACGTCCACGTTAACGGTTATTCGTCAGATGTAAAGAATTTAACTTCAGGTGTGCCTCAAGGAAGCATTTTAGGACCGTTCTTGTTTAATATATATATCAATGATTTAGTCAACATAAACAAACAGGCAAAATTTTGTATCTATGCTGACGACACCAGTGTCTTTTTATCTGCTCGGACTGGGAACGAAATAGCTGATATTGCGAATTACGTACTAGAAGAGCTAGAATCATGGGCAAACGCAAACTTGCTAAAAATCAACACAGCTAAGACAAAGGCTATTTGCTTTAAACCTAAAACAAATTTGTTGAAATTCCGGCCAATATCATAATGTACTCTTCACCGATTGAGGTTGTTAGATCATTTAAAACACTAGGAGTGTATTTTTCCGAACATGTCTTGGGACGCTCACGTTGACCACTTCACATCAAAACTATGTCACGTGGTAGGTTAATGTATCGGCATTCTTATATTCTTCCATTCAGTGTTAAACTACTTCTGTACCAGTCATTATTTTGTTTCCATCTAAACTATTGTCATTTGATTTGGTTGACGACCACAGATTTGAACCTTCAAAAAATACATCTCTTGCAAAAAAAAGCTCTAAGAATAATTTGCAATGTCGGTTATGACTTTCACACAGAACCCCTTTTTCGCAATCTGAATGTAGTGAAAATCTTCACACTCTACAACTTTAAGTTATGCATGAATTATAAAACAGAATGCAGTAAAAATAGAGACTGTTTCTTTTCTCTAGCGTCACTGAAGGAAAAAAGCTCAATTTATCCAACTCGTAGTTCTGAACCCTGGTTCATTGAAAACTCCCGGTCCAACTATGGTCTTCAGAGAATCAGAATAACTCTCCCGAAGTTGCTAAATATGCTAACCCTAAAGCACATAGACATAACTACTCTTTCACCCAAAGAATTACGGTCTTATTTTTTGTGTTGCGAGTGATATGGTTACACTTGAGTTGCATATGTATTATACCTGCTTTGTTGCTTGTTTTTTGGTTTTTAAATCCACTGTTCTCTACATTAGCTAATATTGTATAACTTTTTATCTTTTTTTTTTCTTTTCTTTCTTTTAATATGTATACCCTGTGTGTGAACTCGCATTGCCGCTGCTGCTGAAACTTTTGTGGTGCTGGGAACTCGTCAAGCTGACCATACAGCTTTTTTTCCCAGCCCCCGCCATTGTAAAAAAAAATGGCAAATAAACATTGAATTGAACATCCTGCGCGGACTGACTTCTTTGAAGCACCAATTCTAGGATCAAGGCACTGGCCATGCCTGATTTGTCGGAAACCTGAAATTGTAAATAGCCTTCTTATGTTATAATATCTGATCAGTTTGGGCAATGGGGGACTTCTTTTGCAGCCCTGGTCACACCATGCGCGCTTGTGTCTTGGCATTGCTTTGGATACACAAACCGGAACAGTACGGTCGCACCTTTCAAAGATGACCTGCTATAAAAAAACGCAGTTACCTAAAACGTTTGTTTGAGTCACTAGTCATCAGGTTCCCTTTTGAATGACATGTACGCATGTATACTTGTACTGTAAAAAGAGTACTGAACAATGCCCCGGGTTAAATAAAATGCCACAAGAATAAAATGAACATTTGCTTAAAACCGCGCAGCTAAAATCACCTGTTTTTTCTGAAAGTTGTGACTAGTGGCCGTGACTGCACGGTACACTGATTACTTGACCCTAGACATAGATAACTGGTTGGTTAATCAGGTTTACTCAAAAGTGTAGTCGCGTAAATGAAGGACAAGGAAACGGTTTGAGGACACCTAGAAAACAACAGTGCACATTAGACGAAATGATCTTTACTTGTCTGATTTCAGCCTGCTTCATTCTTTTTTTCTCATGTCCAGCTCCATCAGGTTTGAGCACATTACTGAAGCTTGCTAAATATTTGAATACATGTCGAACAGCCATACGTTTGGAGAAGAAATACAAGAAGGACGTGGAAGTTTTTCAGCTGTCTGACATTAATGCGAAACATCGCGTGAGTCTGGAGCGTGCGCGAGCTCCTTCTTTGTAATGCACCCAGGCTGCATTGCACTCGAGCAGAAGTCTCATGTCTATACCTGTTGGGTTTGAGGCTCAGCGTCATATAGGCAGCGTGCTCATGCTGGAAGCAGGCCAACAGGGAGGACCTTGTTAGGTTGCACAAGCTCAAGTTTAGGTGTGCAAGTACACACACACACAAAAAAAATTAAAACAAAAACTTACCGTCCCGGCGATTCTCGTATGTTTCACGATATTCTTATCGCATAAGATACTTCTGATAAGCACCAACGAGCGCCTCAGTCGCACTTCGCAGATATGACTCGCTGAGACGAAACCTGGCCGATGTAAACAAAACCACAGGCAAGCAGCTGTGCGTGATGACATGACGGGAAAAAACGAAACCAAACAAATGAGCTGGAAAGACAGTTCACATTTCTCTAAACAACACATTATTTGTCAAGCATGTGCCCTTGGTCTCGTATAAAATAAAGTTGTAAATGTCGAACAACATGCGCGTCTTTATCATGTCCACCCCCATGCTGTGCCGCGTTATTTTTCCCTCCTTCTTCCACCCTAATATGGTGCCTGGAACGCATCTCCGCCAAGTGTGTTTCGTGTCCCATCCCGCCAATGCATCGAAAGTGGTCCCAAAGTCGCGACAAGTGAAGCCACGAAAACCGGGGTGTCGTGCCGTCGGATGCGGAAACGTACAAGCGAATGCGAGTGTCGCTGACGTCACGGCGTCCCGACTCCTGGCTGCCCAAAGCTTCCGTGGACTGTCACAGTGGAGAGCGACGTGGAGCCAAACAGACGTCTGCAACATCCACCACCGCTGCTGCGACGCCGCCAGGATCGCGGCCGGCGACAGCGTCACAATTCTATGACGTCATCACGCGGAAATCGAAGGACCACTTTTTTTTTTTTTTACGCGGTAAACACGTTAGTTGGAGACGCGTTCTAGGTACCATCTTAGGTGGTGCTAACGTTACCATCTCACCAAGTGACACTTGTAAGCGTAAATGAGAGCGTTAGTGAGCGTAAGTGACAGCACAAAAAAGGCAGGGCGTGGCCTGATTCGTTCACGCTTCTTACTACATGATTCGATCTTTGCTGTTCTTATCTGCCAGTGCCCCGATCTTATTGACTGCGAAGCGCTAATAAGGCGTTCGGGATCCGCCACATTCTGCCTTCCTTAATTATGTTGTCAGTTATCATTATAATGCAGTAACATTGACAATGGCGGAAAGCCGACAACGACTTGTACATTATAATTTTCGTAACTCTACTGGTATATATCAATGTAAATTCATTTTCGAACCCACTTCTGTTGCGCACAAGATACACTATCTAGAAAAAAGAAATATCATCCGTTCAAATGCGCGAACGATGTATTGCAATCTTATTTCTTTACGGGGTCTGTCGAGACTAGTACAGGTTACCTAATGACAAAATAAAAATGGAATTGTCAGAGCTGTTTTTTTAAAAGCTGCAAGTTTATATGTAGGTTTTTTTTTTTTTAGACAGTAATATCTCTGCTTTTAAGCTCATTCTGTTTTATCGGGGATAATTTTATGCTCTGATTTACATACAGTAAATGTTTTGTGTATGCTCTCCTTTTCATGACGCCTAGATTATCCTATTAAATATAATATAAAATAAGAGAACAGATGTCCTTTATTATCGTTACCGTTTATGTAACCCGTATAATCATTTCTTGTCTTCGGGCAGTCCATTGCCGAAGGGAGTCCTCGTTCATTTTAGCTAACTGGGCATCCGCCCCGCGACGCGTTCCTCGCTGACTGCTCGCGTATCTTGGCGCCTCCGGCCCCAGGTGCAGACGGAGCTGCGCAAGTTGTTCCAGAGATGGCGCTGCGACCGTCGCGGTCCGGGCTGCGGGGACAAGCAGCTGCAGCACCGGCACTCGCTCTTCACCCAGTCGGTCACTTTCCTCAGCAGAGGTCGGAGTTCCATCCAATCTTTGCACTCCGGTGAGCACCGTGCTGACGCGGCTGGCCTCGCCTACGCAACGCCGAGCGCACTTCTAGAAACATTTAGTCGACCGCTCCTGAAATACTGCCTTACATTTATTATATGACTTTAAGATAATGGTCGCCTGTCCACTTTTTTTATTTTTCGTCGTTTGAGGTTTTGCACTGTACCCTTTTTACCATAAACTAAATGAAAATTCCAATTAAAAAAAAAATAGTTCCGTAGAATATTCTTATTACGTGATACCAGGCCAACTAAACGCATAATGTTTACAAACTAATTCATTGAAATAGTCATCTCCGCAGACAAATTACAAGTGAAGATTCGTAACCCGTTGTCAAAATAGGACATACCAGTCATGTTAACATAAAAGAAATGCTACCTCCCGCTATCAAATTGCGAGTTTCGGTTCTCCAGAAACGCAAATTAAGAGGAGAATCATTTTTGAAAATGAACCAATTCCAAGACATAAGAAATGTTTGCTAGATTATTCTTGCCTTCCGATTGCAGCACCCGGTACTCCGCTGGCTCTTTCGCGCTTTATAGACAATTGCAAGCATGGCACCCCGACGGGTACTCCACGAGTGCAAGCACGTGCAGCTTGAAAGTAAACATTTGGCAGAAATCTGCCTGGTTGGGTAAGAACAATTAGAAGAGGGGAAGGAACGCCAACCAAAAACGTGTTCACGTTTTTGTTCACGTGCAGCTTGCGCGTGAACATAGCTTTGGCAAGCTTGAAATTGCACGGGCTTGTTCGCACGAGCGAAGACACGGAGGTGGCCAGTGGCCTTGCTTGCAATCGTCTATAGTATTATGCACTTCACCGTGTTCCGCGTACCGCAGCTACCGGAGCATTTGAAGCATGCTTTTAAGCGCGCGCCCCGCGGTCACGGTATCACTCGGGCGCGCACTTAAAAGCATGCTCTAAAGGCTCCGGTTGCGCTCTGCGCGGAACACAGTAACGGTTTGCCAAAAGTCCCTTTTTTCTCGGGCATATTTACGAGATGATAAAGCTAGTAAACAGGCGAGCTGGTTAAAATTGTACATTCTTAAGACTGGAGACGACGGAAAGAATGGGGACAGGACAAACTTCTCATTAGTCAGTTTTAGTATTGCGTATACGAGCAAACGCAAGCGATGTGCGTTTCCGCTAACGTTCCGTCCTCCACGCTGCGCATGTCCGAAGTCCGCATGCACAAATCCAAGGCCTCAGTGGAACACGCAATGCTAAAGCAAACGCAGAGGGTTTGCGTTCGCTTGTATACGCAGTACTAAAACTCACTAATGAGACGCGTGTCCTGCCCCATTCTTTTCGTCGTCTTCGGTCTTAACGATGTGCATACTTACGGAAGGCCCAAAATGCTACGTTACCTCATTTGTGGGAGACGTGTCTTTTCTGTGGGACCTTAGCCCAGAGGTATCGCGCTGCCGGCTTTCAGATTAGCTCGCGATTGTTCTCCACCCCCCCCCCCCCCCTCACAAAGGCAAATAAAATTTCTGCGGGGCGGGAATTTCATTGTTACTGCGCGCCTTGGTTTTGATTGCTTGAATCATTGAAATCTGAAAGACACTTAGAGGGTGTTTATTCTCGCCGAGGTTTTTATTCGAACATGACCTGTAAGAACCCCACTACCCATAACACAGTTTGGGCCTAGAAATTCGTTTTCTCTCCTCCCGAAAACAGTCCGTATATAATTGGCCTGCATAAATTGAGCTCACTCCTGTTTCCATGTTCAAGTGGCGTTTAAACTATGTGTAAGGAATATAATCAAAGCCGTGGGTTATTTAAGACATAAATCCAATATTAAAAAAAAAAAAAAATAATGAGAACCCCCAATTTTTTTGTGGCATAAAAAAAACTGCAAATATGTTTTTGGAAAAAACGTTTGGCGCAGATCACGCAAGTACATGTACTGCGTCATTCTCAATATGGCGACGAACCACGGGCTGGACGACGAGATGGCGGCATACGAGGGGCCAGCGTTGCGAAGGACGTGGGGCCGCTGCTTCGGAATTGTCCTTCGTGGTACCGGCCAAGCGCAGAGTATCGAACGGAAGGGATATAAGTGCGAAATAATCGTGTTTCTAGTTGGTGTTCCTAGGCTGCACTGATGATGTCTCTCGCATAGGAGACGAAACGTCTTATAAATTGTTGGTACTGTTTTGCAAGTCGGAGTTATTTGTTTTTAATCATGAATCCCGTCTTTTGGAACCTTTTTTTGCATTTATGCGAAATAATTGCACGGCAATCACTTCACGCAAGTTTGTCGTCGTCGTCTGCTTCAAAAACAAAAAAGCTGAGAAAAGAAAAGAAAAAGCTTTCGAATGTAGCGACGCGACTTCCGGCCATAAGCTTCAATGCTCATGTTTTGGTTTCGGTTTCGAGCAGTCGAGTTTTTTGGATGTATTAAACAGATACGGGAATCTGCAGAAAAATATTGAATGAGAAGTCTCCTGACAATATATTAAACCGCCTAAACATTTGGGGCGATATTTTAGTTGGAGAACAAAACTTCAATCTACGAGCTGGTAGAACGCTCCACGCAATGTGCTGCCTCAATAAGATTTTTTTTCGTAACGGCCCGTACAATGAAGCGAGAACCCACGAACACACATAATTCGAGTCGCCAGCTTCTACGTTTTGGGAGTCGTATTTACTTTGTTATTTTAGCTGATTGGGTTGGGGTAGTAAGGCTCTGTTTTTGCTATTGATAGCGTTATAGGCAAACAATAATAAAAAACAAATGTCGGTAAACTATTACCTCGATCTATCCACCTCACAGATGCAAACAAAAGAACACAGTATTGGTATTAGACACGTGCACAAATAGCCTAGTCGCGCTCCTCGAAATGGAGATTTATGACTAACTCCGCCGAGCAGCAAGAGTGCAATTTTCGGAAGCGAGCGTCTGTCCCCGTACCGTTCTTCCCCCATCTTGCTGCAATTACGAACAAGCTTTTTCTAAGAACGATCTCAAGTAAGTACTCTAACAAACAAAACGTAAGCGAAGGGCCGGCAAACCCGAGAAAATCCCCAATCCCAGCGGAAGACAGGTGGCTCGCTTGGTCCTACAGAGCAAACATCGTCGGTATGAGCTAAGCAGGGGATAGGAATGCTTTCGGCACTCACATTTACGTGTATTTATATTACTTGTATACATCCGCATAGACCCACACTACCCAAGTGGCAACGCCCAAAACGACCTGTTTACGTAGCGTCGTATTTTCTTGCTCCTGGATGTCGTGGGATTAGTAAAAATGACAGGGCAGCGCAACCTCAAAAGGTGCGAGTCCTTCCACCGCCGCAAATCTAGGACCAAGCAGAATTTGCTGGCTTGTGTTCACAGTTGAGCACGATCCAAATTACGTTATTGTCTGATTGTACTACCCAACTTCTCTGCGTGAAAGAGGAGACATTTTCGCAAGAACTTTCAATCTGCGTGATAAACTAAAAATACACTACGAGATGACAAATGGTGGACGGAAAACGAAGCAATAAAACGTAGCCTTAGAACATGCTGAGCAGGATTGTTTAAATAATTTTGTTTAGCCATCTGATTCGGCATGGTTTCAGAAAAGTTGTCAGTTTACTCAAGGTATTATTGTCTTGCATTTGTTTTATTTTTTTTTTACAAAAATCAATGAAGGCTTTATTTGTCTCGCCGATTGAATTTCCTTCTTCTGATAAATAACATTTTCAGCTTTGGAAAAGACAGGGTAAATTAATCTAAACAGGGACCAGGAATCTTGTGACGCCTCTAGAGAAAACACCGATAGGGTTATTTTGGTGTAATTAAGTAGCAACCTGATGCATATTCTCGCTCGTATAGGCTCTTTTTTGGCTTTTAATTAGGTTTGGGACTACCGCTTGTGAAGCTAATGAAAATTGCAACTCTTAAAATCATGGGCACTTCGATACGTTACTTAAGCTCTGATAGCTGTCATAAGAAATAACGTCTGGCACTGCTTCAAATAACGTCTGTGATGTGACGGGGCGTGTCGTATTATACGTGTTAAATGAATATGCCATGAAATCCAGCGAGCGAGTGCCACGTGCCCTCCTAAAATAAATGTAGTAGCTTTAACTTTGCTCTAGATGCTAGTTCCTTGTTGTAGTCACGTCTTCTCGGCAGCGTACAATTATGCACCTTGCGCTGTTTTTCCTTTGTGATCATTATATTGTTAAGTAACACAGACATAATTGAAGAAAGAGACGGGCATAAACATCATCTTACACACACAGTTTAGTGGCGACTCAGACCTTGTTAAGAACGACAAATCAAGCGAGAAATATACGAGGAGAGGAGAGCAAGTTTAAAGGATCTACAAATGTTCACCGGGACGTTTGCTTATAAGAAATCTGAATAAGTGCAGTATAATCAAGCTTGCGGAGAACGTTAATGCAATTCTTCTTGAATATCCTGCAACTTGAATGGCATATTTGAAGCATGTGAAAGGTTTCCAGCTATCATGGCGGCCAGTATTGTGTCTGTACCTGCGGAACAGTGGTGCATACTCATATTTAGGTGTAAGGATAAAGGTAAACCATCTGGAAGTTTAGCAAGCGCATTACGGGGAACAATCTCTATCACGGTTAAGAATGCACAAATGCTGTCAACAGTTTGGAGAAGGACGACAGCTGCTGAAAAATGAATGGCACAGACACGTTCGTTCGACTGCTGTAAGGCATTCTAGTTCTTTCTATGGCAAGGTAACTAGGGAGCTGCCAAAACGAAGGCAGCGATATCTGGACGTGCATGCAGGAGTTTTTAAGGCGAGATAGTTTCGTACTTGGTGTTTTTTTTGTTTGTAATTTCTTTGCGAGAATCGTACTGACAAATGGTAGGTTCTTAAGTGCCGCAGGCTCTACTGTGGTCAACTGTAGGCTGGGAATTATGGGCCTCGTCTTTTACAAATATCCTCCTTTATTTCTGGAGACTATTGTCTACCCAGCGACCTTTCTACCAGATGCACTAAGCAGCGGATCTTTTTGTTCCGAGGTAAAGAATATCCCGAAGGCTGCGAGCTCAACCCTGTGCTAAGAGACGTCTCGCTTTCGTCGGCTGTATCTCCGTACCGTGAGTAATATTGAGGGTTACTCCCCGTTTTTCAGATGAAAAATAAAGCTAACCAGTCTAATGAATCGCATTCAACATTGTTTTCACACCTTCAGCAAAACCGGTATCAATATCCTCAATTTAGCTGTTTAGAGCATCTTCGACTTATGGCTTGAGTATTTATTATGTATTCTAAACAACATATTTGTTGTGAGTTTTGTGTAAGTTATTTTGTGTATACTGTTTTTACCTGTCATTAGCGTTTTTTGGTATTTCCTTTTGTTCACCATTTGGCGGTCGTTGCCATAGATGTACTGCGTTGATCACATATTTGAATGAGCCCAGCTAACCGCTAAAACTGAGCAAATCGCCGGAGGTGTGGCTATTTGTTACGTCTTCGGTGAACTATAAACGTTATACTCACGCCGTGTGTCGCTTTGCTTGGATATTTATGTTTTTATTATTTGTTTATTAGACGCTCCGTGCAGTGATGATCACTTCAAATACCGGCCACTTCGGCGGTAGAAACAATGGAAGCACTCGCTCTTTCGATGCAGACTTCTAACGCGTTTAGGAATTAAAGTCAGAGGTTGACGATTCATCATGCAACGGAGAAGCTCTGTAAAGTGTACCTCCGGTTAGAAATCTGAAGCCTCTAGATTTTCGCTGAAGCGGATGCACAAAATAAGATCAAATGGAAGAAAATAGGGTGCCAACTTTTGGCCTTCAATATTTTAATTAGATCCTTCTAAACCTAAACAGGCTGCAAGCATTCTACGTGTTCCCGCTAAATCATTAAGAAATCGCCGGTGCATTTACGCTTCCTTTATACTATTTTTTTTGGAAACATAGCACGACACTGGGAAAAACCTTTTCGAGAAAAATAAAAGTAACTAGACCGCCAGTGGGTTAATTACTCAGTTATTCCTGGTTTCATAACTGAAAAAGAATTTTGTATAACGATAATATTGAATGAACATCAACATATTCAATTCTGTTTTAGTCAATCATAATCAGGGCAATTTAGCTGTTGATTAGCATATAAAATAAACTGATGATGATGACGGTGGTGATGATGACAGTTGTAAACCTTCGAAAATTCTTCATGTCCAAAAATTAAATTAGGACGCGCTTCTCGGTGGGAGGATTAAGGAAGAAACTATTAACGAAAAGCATCCCCAATATTCGCCTAATGACAACAAGAAAATCTTGAAATCTTCACAGTGATGTCAAAAGCCTCCGCTGCCGTTCTAATGCCTTCTACCTAATTACAATTCATCCCCTATCGAAAGTAATCAAGTTGTTTGCATGATGTAGCAGTTCTCGTTAGTTCCACATGTTATGCTTCTTGGATCAATTCGTAAACCCAGGTTACACCTACTAACGCAGAAGTTTTGTTTTGTTTTTACATTGGTAAAACCTAGAATAATTAGTAAGTAGTCAAACAACATGTGTTTTCAATATTGATGAAGGCGAATGTTTGCGCTAAAACCTTTCTAGTTTACAACACGCGTGGCCATTTATGAAACAACATTCATCAATACGACTGTGCCTAAATAATCAAGATTAAAAATGATTGCCAGCCAATTTGGTCATTCATATGGTTCACTCGTATCTGGTGTGGCTTTTAATTGGATGCAGGTACGTACATATCTAAATATATATTGTAAAATTAAAGGTACTTGATAGCTTTTCTAAAAGGTGCACAATATACACAAAAACGTCATCAGATAATTGCATTATGTGCATTAAAAATAATGTACATTGCTCACCAAGAATATACTAAGCACGAGAACGATGTTTTTTTTTTTTTTTTTTTTTTAATGAGACCGCTATTCTAGAGGCAACCCGAAGATCCGCTCCAGGATGTCGAGGAGCTTAATAAAACAGCCGGTGCGGAGGAAGACGCTTGCTTAGAGTCCGAATCGCGGCTAAAGTGGGGATACCGTACCCTTTTTTCCTGCCTAGGTATTCACTCTTGTCGCTACCCATTCGCACTACGATGCATAGGCGGCTGCCGAAAATGCAATGTTCACCGTACAGCCGTAATTTTGATCATGAACAAGCGGCTTGCCCTGCGCGGGCTGTTCCACTGAGCTCTACGTTGTGACGTAGCGTTTCCGCTGCCAACAGGACTGTGCTCCTACGAGATGAGACATGATTGGCGTGTTCTCTTTATGTTTGGTTCGCACTAGGGATGTGCCGATAACGGTGCGAATCGAAAAAGTCCGCGTTATTCACAGCTCTCGTGGTGAAAGAAAAATCCACTAAATATTTCGGTTCTCTTGGCAGTGTTGAGGCTAGAGATGAAACTGCGTTCTACTATTTGAAACACCATTCGTGCACTTTTAATATGGACTGTACTACCTTCAGTCCGTATTTTTCACTGAACATTGGCATCGTTTGAGCACTAATTAAGGAATCACACCCAATGAGAATTGGCTGTCCTTAGTTTTGCTGTACGGGGGTTTCCTTTCAATTATTCACACTCTCCCATCTTCACTCTCGTTTACGGCAATGGGTTGCAGTTACACTCCTATATCATCTGCATAACGCCCTTTCTCTTGCTATTTTCGTTTGTTTTGTACACAGTGGACAGGAGAGAAGGCGTAGCCAAGAGCCCGTCTCCAAACTCAATCAAGAGTAGGATGAGCCAGCGGCTGCTGAGCAACGCCGACCAGGAGTCGCTCGGTGTGGTCAAGAGGATGCCCATTCCGGAGTACCAGGACCCAGCCAAGCGGACGCCCGAGGACAAGACAGGCAGCCAGCGAAAACTCAACGGAGGTTGTCCGATCCGCTGGGAGTGCCACGATGCCGACTCGGACGGCAGTGCACCAGCCGACACGAGCGAAGACAACCTTCTCCAAGGGGTCATCCAGAAAGAGACGTGCCTCTAAGGTTAGGCCCTTTGTCGTGGCTTTCTCGGACCGTGTACAGTGATCGCCAGAGGACTGACTGGACCACGCCACTGCCCCCTTGTTGATGGGAACTTCGAATTAGCCTGCGCTCAGTGATCTCGGTAACCACGTCTGGACAATCATGACCACAAAGTGGTTGTGAAGAACTGTGACCAACCATCAATGTCAGTCAAATTGGTTGTCTTATTAAGCGGGGTTGGGAACCTGTCGAACCGACTCGACTGCGAAAAATGTCAACCCCTCGATATGAGTACGCAAAAAGGGCATGTTAAACAGATACCGTTTCAAGAACTAGGCTGGAAATATTTCGCCTCAAGAGTTGATCGCATATTAACATCATCTGAGAGCAATTTTAACCGCCAACTCAGAGATAATTCGCTTTTAAGAAAGGTAAATGGCCTGAGACAAACCAACCACCTCTGAAGTTTAAAAGTTGACAAAGCAGAGTATGGATTGTTGTAAAACTAAGGGAACTGTGCACGATGATTTAGCGGAAAGCGAGTCCAATTTCTCGGGCTATTTATCTGCGGTGAGAAAGTTCTACGATCTCCGCATCTTCGTGCGAACATTAAGGAGGCAATGCTTGAATACCATCAATTGTTGTCTCCACACAGATTTAAGCTCAAAGTTGAGTGAAATTGAATACACAGAATCGTCAATATTTTATAAAGTGTCTCACGTGACAGTGTCAACCAATTCAAAGCAATGGGCGTCCGTGTTCTCGAGAGCGTCAATCGCCAAATAATATTATGCACTCGTACCTTTTACTAAATTTTAATTGTGTTAGAAATGTCTGTCTAAATGTGTTAATGATGATGTTTCCTAGTTGTTAGACACGTGCAAAATGGATTTTAAACCGGGCACAGAAAACCCAGCCTGTTACATCACATTACGTCACCGTAAAAAAAAAATGTGATAAAAACAAAAACAACTAGTGGCCGCCGCAATTTCAAGATTATACATCACACTATTCCTTTTTTTTAATAAATTAGCAGAAATCTCAAGCAAATATTGGCAGGTTGGTCAAAAGATACCATCACTTCAGCAAACATACACTTGCTTTTGGAAATAAAAAAAAAACATATCGACGGAATGTTTATTTTTTAGTGACCAGTGGTTTGCGTGTCTAGGAAACGGAATGAGAGATATACGTGACATAGATGACGTACATCATCAGGCTGCATGGAATTCAGATACGAGCTAAATTGCACGATGTTGTTGTATGTATTTAAAGGGGCGGTGCAACGGTTTCAATGTTGAAAGAATTGCCAGTTTGCATTCTTTATATTGTTTATCCAAGCCCAAGTGACCAAAAACGCGTCACCTTTCCCGAAAAACTGCTATTCTGCTGCGTAATCGCGAGGCAAAAAAACAATTATTGGCCGACCTGCAGCCGCCTGTGGTGGCTATGGGAACTAAAATGACAGCGTCTCTGGGGGTACGCGGAAGTCAACAAACCCTGTCCCCCTCCGCTGCTACACTGGCAGTCAGCCCCGTGGCGATCCGTTCTTTGTGTCCATCGCGCGCCGCGACCTTCGACGAGGCTAATCCTTTAAAAGCAGACAATCGCGGAGGAAGCGGCTGGGGTCTCTGAAGAGAGGGCCCAAGGGGAAACCACGTGAACCCCCAGAGTACGTCACTCGAAAGTCGGCGTGGAGAGTTGAGGCACTTCGACCTTCGATTTGTTTCATTTTTTTAAATAAGAACTAGCGCTCGCAAGAAAATGCGGTTTTCGGTTTTTCGTTCCATATGTGACGCAGATTAATTTCCGCAGTTAATTGGCCGAAGTCTGAAAATCGTTGCACTGCCCCTTTAATGAAGGTGCTTGCTTGGTCATTTTTAAAGCTGTTCCCAACAAAATTATTCTCTGGATGACAAAAAGACATTTGAAAACATCAAGAACTACAATTAAAATTGTAGTTATCCATGTAGCCTAATTGTAGTTTAAAATTGCCCTTTTTTGCGCGGAAGTGGGTTCTTGAAAAATACCAGTCATCTACTAAAACCAGCATTTATACCACATCGAAACATCTTAGAAAGTTGTACAAAACATTTTTGGGCGAACATTTGTTATCCTACAAGGTCATTTAAAATTAATCTTACGTTGCACCAGGAGCAGCATCAGGTTGTACTGTAGTGTTCTACCATAGGAAGCGTTTTGAGGTCAGTATAAATTAATTTTCAAATAGTAGTTTATTCTATGAAATTTGATGTTTTTTTCAACATTCCGGCCTTCTCTAAAAATGCCTGCGCAAGTAAACACAGGCTCACTTGTCAACTTACAGGGTATCGCGTATTAGTGTTTTCTTTATTGTTTATGAAAAAGTGTTTTTCTGTGTACACCAGACTATAGCCGTCACATATATAAATATATATGACGGCTATCACCATAGCCGTCATATATAGTTTATATAAAGTTTGGCAAATCCGTAGAACTTCACACATTGTGCATCCTCCAAGTTGCTTCACAAAATGTCACTCATCGACGAAGTGTAAAGTTCTCACAGTCGCACAAAACAATGGGTATGCTGACGCTGCAAGTTATTAGCTATAGTACGTATGATGGAGGTATTGTTCTTTATCACTGTCGGCTGGAACTTATCTGTGGACACTATGTACGGGACTGGAAGATTGGTGTCAAGCTTGCCTAGTTACAAAAGACAACAACCTTAAAATAAATGTGTGGAGGTATAAATAAAATCTCCCAGCTCTATCCTTGGGAGCTTCTTGTTCACGTTACTTGAGTCAGAGTCCAATGACAGATATAATTAAAAACTTCCTGGCATGCACATTGTCGGAGCACCAAGGTAAGAATGCATTTGACAATTAAACTTTTTTAATCTACATCATAATCAAACCCAACCAAGTGCGGTAATAGCTACTTTTTAAGAAACAAACATCACCATTTTTGAATACCATCATATTGAATCAGTTCGTTGTTACTAGTCTTACAGAAATAAAGTTTAAGAATCAGAATTTCTTGTTGTTTTTTATGTGCTAAAATTAGCCAACTATTTCAAAGTTTCTGAATTGTACAAGCGTCATAGAACGATCAGTCAGATAAGTGATACCCTAAATAAGCTTATGCAATAGTATGTTCGTGATGTGTGGAATTTGAAAGATTTAGATGGCGGCCAAATGCACTGCGAGATTAAATTTCTGCATTGTCTCTGTCAACATTTTTATCGCGATTGAAATAAAGGAAATATGTGAACCTTTAAGGAGAAAAAAGCCTAGTTGTTTTTTGCTTTATCTTCAGAGACAGCGCTCGAAGCCCATGTCGTTATCCCCGGATAGTACGAAGTCATTGCCTTTTTTAACTTCAACATATCGAGGAGAGGCACTTCTAATGTTTTAGCGAAGGTATGAAAACTTTCTTTTTTAGGGCATGTGCTTTAAAGTACATCCTATGGTTCTCACATGCGGTTGGGTAAAAGCCAAACCTAATCTTTTGCGAGTTTTGCTGAAGTTTGCGTAATTCTCGTATTGAATAATATTGAGGTAGTGAAAGTAATGGAACCTATAAGAAAGATTTAGTGACTGAGCGGATATAGACACCTCATTATTTTTGAAGCAAGAAGAATTTTTTAGGACGAAATATGCTTCATCTAACATTTCGTGAACCTACAAGCGGCTCATGCCTTCTTCCGTGTCGTCGAAGAATGATACTTATCTTTAGCTCCCAGTTTTTAAGAATAGTGGTTTGAAGTATTTTATTCCTATAATGCCCGAACATCATAAATGCGATACTCCATCTCCCCAAAGTAACTTTCCGTTTGTTATTTTAACCTCTAAACACCTAATGCATCATTGATTATTCAGATTGCCCAGGTTTTCGATATTTTAACCTTCATATGTATATATATATATCCCGCGAGGGGTCTTTGGCCTGTTTGAAAGTTAGTCCCAGAAGTAGCAGAATGTGATAAGAACTTGGGCATTTTACGGAAGTTCCTTCGAATATAATATTAATAATAATAATAATAATACATAATAATAATAATAATAATAATAATAATAATAATAACAATAATAATAATAATAACATTAATAATAATAATAATAATAATAATAATAATAATAATAATAATAATAATAACAATAAAATAATAATAATATTTTATTGAACACTCAAAGTACAGGTGTTAGCGGGTCCGTCAAAGCCTACCATGGCTTGTGGGACGGGGACCCGGGAAATTGTCGAACAGAGGAACAACGTAGATGCTTTGGGGAACAAGCTTACATTCCCATACTCATACTTTCCCACACACATACACACACCCACTCACACATGTATATAGATTCGAAACTATAAATTTGAAAATATACATAATTATATTTTAGAAATACATATAAAACACACTGGAACACAGAAAGAATATACGCTGAGTCCGACATAGCTGAACGGAGCCATTTTTTAACTTCTGTCGTGGAACCAAGCGGGAAATGTGAGTCAGCAAGACAACTGAAAACATCTGGCACATAATAAGCTCGTGTTCTCCTCCCGTACCTAGTGAAATACCGCGGCGTTTTGTGTGATGTCATCCTGATAACGCGCCGACGCGCCGACGGGCCGATTCCTCGTCAACTGTTATCACTGGTCACATGACCCGAATCATCTGTATATATTCACTGGTATCTGAATAAACGAGACGGCTCTTTCCTCACCCACGACGGCTTGTCTGACATGGTGTCAGAAGTGGGCGGATTCCAACCGGCTCCGACGGAATGCCGCTAACGACGAGTACGAGCCCTTAAGCAACAACCGAAGCAGCGTCGACCTCGCCACCACAGCAGCAGCCGGCGCTACGTCGACATGGGAGGACTCAAGCCTCCGAAGCCGCTCGACTTCCACAACGCCGCTGACTGGCCCGCCTGGATAGACGAGTTCGACGACGACAAATTCGCATCGGGCCTGCACGAGAAACCTGAGGAAGTTCAAGTAAGAACTCTTCTTTCTATGATGGGCCGGAAGTCGCGAAAAGTTCTGCGTTCGGTAGGCGTAAAAGACAAAGAATTCAAGAAGTTCGACCTGATAAAGTCAAGGTTAGACGGATACTTCGTTCACACCAAAAACACGGTGTACGAGAGCGCTCGTTTCAACCAACGCCGACAGCAAATGGGAGAAACGGTAGACCAATTTGCGTACCGAGCTACACAGGCTAGCAGAGCGCTGCGAGTTTCAGGACATGAAAGAACGTCTTATCAGAGATCGATTCGTAGTCGGTCTTTTGAACCAAACTCTCTCAGAGGAGCTTCAGATAGATCCAAAGCTGACGTTGCACATAGCTCTATCAAAAGCTCGGACAAGCGAAACAGTAAAGAAACAACAAGCCGAACTAGCAGGGCAAGAGTCCGCAAGCCCTGAAGCGTGCGTTTCGGCCGTGAAACAAAAAAAAACTCCTAGAAAGAGCGAAGTCTCAACCCGTCAAAGTACTGCAAACAGCATGAAGTGCTGTTATTGCGCTGGTCCTTTACATTCCAGGACGAGTTGTCCCGCCCAACGAGAAAAATGCCATTTTTGTCAAAAGTTAGGACATTTCGAAAAAGCATGCCGCATCGAAAAACGCGACGGCAAGAAACTCGACGTCATTGCCGCACCCGATAACGAGCACCTCTTGGGCACGCTTGAGCAGTCGAAGAACACGTTATCTGCGCTCTTCGTGACTGTGCAGATAAATGGTCAGGAACTTCGAATGAAAGTTGATACGGGAGCTGAGGAGACTGTAGTCAGCTATAATTTTCCAGGCGTTCCACGCTCTCTAGACGAAGCAGAAAGTCTTCGAGGGCCAAGCGATGCAAAAATTTCCACTGTTGGCAAGTTCCACGCGAACGTCACGTGGAAAGATAACTGCTCACGACAGACTATCTACGTCGTCCGCAATCTGCGAATTCCCCTTCGTGGGTTCCCAGCGGTCAATGCCTTGGGCATCGTTCGATTCTTGGACGAAATAGAAAGCGTCAAAGATGTCGAAGCGAAGTATCCTAAACTGTTCAAAGGTACGGGATCCGCTTAGTACCTGATGCCGTCCCGTACGCGGTGTCTACTCCTCGTCGGATTCCCATGCCGATGAAAGAAGCAGTAAAGAAAGTGCTAGACAAGCTAGAGCTCGAAGGAATGATTCGAAAGGTTGAAGAACCAACAGAGTGGTGCGCTCCAATCGTGCCAGTAGAGAAGCCTTCAGGTGACGTCAGAATTTGTGTCGATCTGACCCACCCTAAACAAGTTTGTACGGCGGGAACTTTACCAGCTTCCAACGGTAGAAGAAACCATGGGCAGCTTCCAAGAAGCCCGTGTCGTTTCCAAACTGTATGCCATTTCTGGATTCTACCAGATTCACCTTTCGAAATCATGTCAAGAGCTTACCACTTTCATAACGCCGTACGGAAGGTATTGCTACCGGAGACTACCTTTCGGTGTGACTTCCGGCACCAGAAATTTTCCAAAGAAAATTCACGCAAGTCTTGGAAGGATTAGAAGGCGTACTGATTTACATGGATGATGTATTGGTGTACGGAGCGAACAAGACTGAACACGACAGTCGTCTGCACAAGGTACTGGAGAGGCTACAGCAGAAGGGCGTGACGCTAAACAAAGAAAAATGCTGTTTTTTTGTCGGGAGAGTGTCGTTTCTGGGAATGATCTTCGACGCCAATGGAGTAAGACCTGATCCAGAGAAAGTTCGGGCCATCAAAGAGCTCCCCCGGCCTCAAAATGCCGTTTAAGTTCGTTCTCATCTGGGCATGGTTAACCACCGTGCAAGATTCCTCCCGGATGTAGCATCTACCACAGCGCCTCTTTGCAGCCTTCTATGCAAGGATAACGACTGGTCATGGTGTCCTCAGCAAGAACAAGCATTCGCCAAAATCAAGGACACCTTAAGGTCGGAAAGGTGCCTTTTGCGGTTCAATCCAAGTTATCCAACAATCCTCTCTGCAGACGCCTCGTCGCACGGCCTCGGCGCCGTACTGCTCCAAAATCAGCCATTCGGGGAGCGACGTCCTGTTGCATACGCCTGCAGGTCGCTGACGAAGACGGAACAGAGGTACTCTCAGAGAGAGAAGGAAGCCCTTGCTCTAACATAGGCTGCAGAACGCTTTGACGAGTTTCTGCGAGGTCTGACGTTTTTGTTCGAGACTGATCATAAACCCTTACTTCCGTTGCTGGGCTGCGACCCACTCGACTCCCTACCCCCAAGAATTCAAAGGTTCCGAATGCGCCTGATGAGGTACTCCTTCACCCTCACGCTCGTTCCGGGTAAAACCATTGCCACGGCAGACACACTGTCACGAGCAAGAAGCAACAGTTTGGCACCGTCACAGGAAATGCTCTCGCAGGAGGACGTCTCGGCACACGTTGACGCCATTATCCGGGGACTGCCAGCATCCGACAGTCTCATAGACCAAATACGTGTGAAGCAGAATAATGACCAGGAATGCTCATTGCTGCTTCAAGCCTGCTGACAAGGGTGGCCAGACAAACACAAGCTACCGCCGGTTCTCGGGCACTACTGGGCACAGCGTGGCAACGTTACTGTTTGCAACGACTTGCTCCTAAACGACATGAGACTTGTCATTCCAAGAAGCCTACGGAAGGAAATGCTTCAAAGGCTCCATGAAGGCCATCAAGGCATCGTTCGCTGCCGAGAAAAAGCCAAAGAATCTGTCTGCTGGCCGGGACTCAGCAGAGATATAGCTAGAGTTGTGTCCGAATGCCGAGGAATGCGCCACAGAACGCGTGCAATTCTCGGAACCGATGATCCCATCCGAAACACCAGAACTGCCATGGGAGAAACTAGGAGTTGATTTATTTGAACTAAAAGGAGCGGTGTACGTTGTTGTTGTTGATTTTCACTCCAGGTACCCGGAAATGGCGTTGCACGTCATCTGTGGCCGTCATTCAACGCCTGAAAAGTATCTTCGCCCAACACGGGATTCCGAAGACCGTGGTTTCGGACAACGGACCCCAGTTTGCATCGGGTTCGTTTCAAGACTTTGCGAGGACGTGCGGGTTCAAGCACGTGACAACCAGCCCTCGCTACCCGCAAGCAAACGGTGAGGTTGAACGTATGGTAAGGACTTTAAAACTGCTCTTGAAGAAAGCAGAAGCGCAACAACTGCCGGGGCATTGGGCCATATCATTTGGCAACCAACAAAATAATGATCAGACAATATTTGTGAGATTGCTGCTGACTTTACCATTCCGTCAAGCGACCTGACTAGAATGTGATCGATACAGGACGACACGAGCCTACCGGCCATCAGTTCCTCTCGAGCTGGAGCACTGATGGTACTTTCAATACCTACGCTAGCAAGAATGTTTAAGTATCACACACCTCCGACTTGTCATATTTCAGGAGATCTATATTTATGTCTCCTACTTTGCAAAATAAACCTTGACTATCGATCTCGGAAAGGGTGTCCTTAAGTTCTAGAAAAAATCGCCATATACTTTTGGAGGGTGGTCTATAGCAAGCTAGGAGACCAAGAGAGTGCTTAGAAATCTCAAGTTTTAACAAAATACATTCAGCGTAATATAAAAGTTACATCTTGTCTTGAAACCAACCATTCATTTCCTACGTAAATCAAAATCCCACCTCGAATTGATAGGTGACGACAAAACCAAAAAGAATTATAACCTGACAGATCGAAAAGAGTCCGCATACCTTCTGGAACGTAAGATTCCGTTAAAACGAACACGTCAACACGAGAGGAAACTTTATTAACCAACACTCTAAAGTGTTCCCAGTGTTTTCTCAAACTTCTAATATTAATATGAAGAGCGGTAACTGACTTAAAAGGTGTTGTGAGCAACTGCTCAAGCTCATCAAAATTTTCACACTTCTTGAAAGAGACTGCCATGATCATCTAACATACTTTTTCAAGATCCTGGACACTGTTGATACGGACAATGTCCATATTCTCTTCCTTTTTTGCATAAATCTTTCCCAACCTGACCAAAACAAACTTGTAATTCATGGTCTTGCCCCTCACTCTCGCCTTCCAGGAAAGCTCTCTGCAAACTCGGGAGAGGTATTCAATTGAAAAAAGAAAACGCGGGAAAATAAATCCGTAGGCGGGACTTCTCGAAGTCGATTGCGGTGATTCATCCACCTATCTCTGACACAGGCTCGACGCGAACCTTACAAGGATAGGTGCAGTGGCTCCCTTCCTAGTCGGCAGGAGGTAGAGTTAAGTTAAATCAGTTCGTTGGAGGGTGCGAGCCCTAAACTTGATGCAATCTGGTTCAAAAGCAGGCCAAGATTTTCATTTCGGCTATCTGACATACCGTGTATTTCCATAGTAGTTATATTTGCTAACGTCTGCATATCACTTAGGTCGCTCTGCAGCTGCTGAATGGTATGGGACCGCTCCGCAACAATGCTCTTCACTTCCAACAGTTCCCCCTAAAGACGGCCGGTCTTTTCGTCATTACCCTTGATCGACCTTAACACTGCATTGTACTGGGCAGAAAAACATTCAACTGATGCTTGGAGCTCGCTGACTTGAACCTTTAGGTCTTCCATAGCGGGCTTAAGGGCCAGCGATTCCTCGACCTTAGCCGGCAAAGGAAGACACGTATCAACACTTGACTTAACCAACAAACACAAATCAAGCTTTCGATTTACTTCATTCAGATTCGTAGAACCACCAGCACGATCCTGCGAGTCCTCCTGACTATATCCCTGAGCCAAGCGAGAGTCCTTCTGTCGACAGGTTTTACACTTCCACGTCTCGCGTTTCGCAGGACCCACAGTTTTGAAAGTATTCTCCGCCACCCCAGCACAGGATCCCAAATGGCATGAGTATTCGCATCCGACACAATTTAAGCATCTTCCATCGTGAGGAAGCGTCTTTGAGCATACACGGCAGTTCATCGCAAACCCTTCAGCGGTACCAAGACCAGCCAAAAAATTCAAACGTCGGTAGCCTCACACTCGTCAGTCCTGAAAGGGCGACCACTCGTGCGGGCTTTCCTCTTCACAATCGGGGAACTATCACTTGGGAACGGATTACTGGCTGCTCATCCGGAAAAACGCAACGCAGCTCGCCACGTCGGCGAATACAGAGGTAGGCGTTTCTAGCTCGTTCTTCTCACGAGGTCTCGTGATTCTGAGGTTCCGATATGGAAGCGACGCTTGTTTCCGGGTGGCAGACGAAAACCTTTTGACGTGGAGCACGCCGTAACATCTTGACGCACGTCTTGAGGAGGTCAGCAGCGAAGCTGAGAAGACGAAACGGCGAATACAGAGGCGGGCTTTTCTTGGCCGTTCTTCTAACGAGGTCCCGTGACGCTGCGGTTCCCAGATGGCCGCGATGCTTGTTGCCGGGAGGCAGACGAAAAAGTTCCGACGCGGAGTACGCCGTAGCAGCTCGACGCACGTCTTGCGGAGGTCAGCAGCGAAGCAGAAAAGACGAATAGGAGAACACAAAGGCGGGCGTTTCTTGCCCGCTCTTTTCACGAGGTCCCGTGACGCAGCGGTTCCGATATGGCAGCGACGCTTGTTGACGGGTGGCAGAAGAAAAAGTTCCGACGGGGAGCACGCCGTAGCAGCTCGAAGCACGTCTTGCAGAGGTCAGGAGCGAAGCAGAAAAGACGAAATGGCGAATACGGAAGCGGGTGTTTCTTGCCCCTTCTTCTCACGAGATCCCGTGGCGCTGCGGTTCCGATATGGCAGCGACGCTTGTTGCCGGGTGGCAGACGAAAAGGTTCCGACGCGGAGCACGTCGTAGCAGGTCGACGCACGTCTTGCGGAGGTCAGCAGCGAAGCAGAGAAGACAAAACGGCAAATACAGAGGCGCGCGTTTCTTGGCCGTTTTTCTCAAAAGGTCCCGTGACTCTGCGGTTCCCATATGGCAGCGACGCTGGTTGCCGGGTGGCAGACGAAAAGGTTCCGACGCGGAGCACGCTGTAGCAGCTCGATGCACGTCTTGCGGAGGTCAGCAGCGAAGCAGAAAAGACGAAACGGTGAATACAGAGGCGGGCGTTTCTTGCCCGTTCTTTTCACGAGGACCCGTGACGCTGCGGTTCCGATATGGCAGTGACGCTTGTTGCCGGGTGTCAGACGAAAAAGTTCCGAAGCGGAGCACGCCGTAGCAGCTCGACGCACGTCTTGAGGAGGTCAGAAGCGAACCAGAGAACACAAAACGGCAAATACAGAGGCGGGCGTTTCTTGGCCGTTTTTCTCACAAGGTTATGTGACGCTGCGGTTCCCATATGGCAGCGACGCTTGTTTCCAGGTGGCAGACAAAAAAGTTCCGACGCGGAGCACGCCGTAGCAAGTCGACGCACGTCTTGCGGAGGTCAGCAGCGAAGCAGAAAAGACGAAACGGAGAATACGGACGCGGGCGTTTTTTGCCCGTTCTTCTCAGGAGGTCCCGTGACGCTGCAGTTTCGATATGGCAGCGACGCTTGTTGCCGGGAGGCAGACGAAAACGTTCCGACGCGGAGCACAACGTAGCTGCTCGACGCACGTCTTGCGGAGGTCAGCAGCGAAGCAGAGCAGACGAAACGGCGAATACAGAGGCGGGCGTTTCTTGCCCGTTCTTCTCACGAGGTTCATGACGCTGCGGTTCCGATATGGCAGCGTCGCTTGTTACCGGGTGGCAGACGAAAAAGTTCCGACGCAGAGCACGCCGTAGTAATTCGACGCACGTCTTGCGAAAGTCGGCAGCGAAGCAGAGCAGACGAAACGGCGAATACAGAGGCGGGCGTTTCTTGCCCGTTCTTCTCACGATGTCCCGTGACGCTGTGGTTTCGACATGGCAGCAAAGCTTGTTGCCGGGTGTCAGACGAAAACGTTCTGACGCGGAGCACGCCATGCAGCTCGACACACGTCTTCCGGAGGTAAGCAGCAAAGCAGAGAAAGACGAAACGGCGAATACAGAGGCGGGCGTTTCTTGCCCGTTATTCACACTGTGTCCCGTGACGCTGTGGTTCCATATGGCAGCGACGCTTGTTGCCGCGAGGCAGACGAAAAAGTTTTGACGCAGAGCGCGCCGTAGCAGCTCGACGCACGTCTTGCGGAGGTTAGCAGCGAAGCAGAAAAGACGAAACGGAGAGTACAGAGGCGGGCGTTTTTTGCCCGTTCTTCTCAAGAGGTTTCGTGACGCTGCGGTTCCAATATGGCAGCGACGCTTGTTGCCGGGTGGCAGAAGAAAAAGTTCCCACGCAGAGCACGCCATAGCAGCTCGACGCACGTCTTGTAAAGGTCAGCAGCGAAGCAGAGAAGACGAAACGGCGAACACGAAGGTGGGCGTTTCTTGCCCGTTCTTCTCACGAGGTCCCGTGACGCTGCGGTTCCGATATGGCAGCGACGCAAAAAGTTCCGACGCAGAGCACCAGGTAGCAGCTGGACGCACATCTTGCGGAGGTTAGCAGCGAAGCAGAGAAGACAAAACGGCGAATACAGAGGCGGGCGTTTCTTGCCCATTCTTCCGAAGAGGTCCCGGGACGCTGCGGCTCCGATATGGCAGCGAGGTTGTTGCCGGTTGGCAGACGAAAAAGTTTCCACGCGGAGCACACGATAGCTGCTCGACGCACGTCTTGCGGAGGTCAGCAGCAAAGCAGAGAAGACGAAACGGCGAATACAGAGGCGGGCGTTTTTTGCCCGTTCTTCTCACGAGGTCCCTTGACACTGCGGTACCGATATGGCAGCGACGCTTGTTGCCGGGTGGCAGACGAAAATGTTTCGACACGGAGCACGCCGTAGCAGCTAGATGCACGACTTGCGGAGGTCAGCAGCGAAGCAGAGAAGACGAAACGGCGAATACAGAGGCGGGCGTTTCTTGCCCGTTCTTCTCACGATGTCCCGTGACGCTGCGGTTCCGATATGGCAGCGACACTTGTTGCCGGGTGGCAGACGAAAACGTTCCGACGCGGAGCACGCCGTAGCAGCTCGACGCACGTCTTGCGGTGGTCAGCAGCGAAGCAGAAAAGACGAAACGGCGAATACCTTAAATAAACAAATAATAATAATATTAATAGTATTAATAATAGTAATAATATTATTTTTATTGCATAATAAATAAAGCGACGCCGTTTTATATATATAGCTATTTTTTTATTTCTATATATATATATTTATTGATTTTACCCTCAGGGCATTACAAAGGGGAGTGGGTTTAAAAAACATAGAAGAAACACACAACAGCAAAACTGCAAGAGGGCCATGGCGGTGTGACGCAATGCATGTTAGTCAAGACATTTCTAAAACTCTTATTGTCCACAATTGCGGTAGCATGCATGGGAACGTGATTCCAATATAAAGAGGTGCTGGGAACAAAGGAATGATAATATGCGTTGATCCTGCAGGATGGAAATCCAACTTTGAATTTATGATCGTTCTGAGCTGATAGATCATGTGGTTGTGTTAGTCACCTTTGTTTGAGAGATGAATTACGATGATATAATACACACTGCTGCGCAAAGGACAAAGGACAAGTAGAAGAGGTAGACATAAGATATTAATATTATTGAAAATATATGATGATATATATTATAGAACGAACACAAAGTGGAAACTTTTCTCCGCAAAGAAAGATTTTTGGGAAGGATATGCTGGTTTTCATTGTGGTTACGCTAACGGTACCCTGGTAATTAGAAAGGATAAAGCCGGAAGCACAATGTTAGACGTATTCCAATTCAGAAATGAGCGATTCAAAACTGGGGTCCCAGATAGATGCAGAATATTCAAGCTTACTGCAAACAATGGTTTTGTATAGAATGATTTTTAACGACGTATATCGCGGGGAAAAACGTCTCTTTTAAGGTAACCAGGCATGTGATTAGCATTGTTAATGGCAGGTTCAACATGACCTTTCCAGGATGAATCACAAGTTATGTGCACTCTCAGATGCTTGTGGGATGGCACACACTCAGGAGGAATGTTTTCAACGGAGTAAACTGGACGTGTTGTGTTAACACGAGACACACGCATGTATTTACATTTAGCGGTAGTTACGTTTATATACCACAATCTACATTATTCAGAGATAGAGTTAGCATCAGACGGAAGGAGAGATATGCAGTCGTTGGTAATTTCACGATAAATAACATAGGAATCTGCGAACAGACGGGCAAAGGAACATACATTGTTAGGTAACTCGTTAATATAGATAATGAAAAAAGGGGCCCGAGAACAGAGTCCTGGGGAACACCTGGAGGAACTGGCGGATGTTGGGAATGAACATCAATGGCAGTTACAAACTGCCATTGATTTGTAAGCAACGAACGTAGCCATGAAACGACGTTAGGGTCTAAATTAAGTTTGATAAGCTTTTGAATAACGAGGGAGTGAGGGACCTTGTCGAAGGCTTTAGAAAAATCTAGGGAGATATAGTCTACCTAGGAGCCGCGATCAAGAATGGAATGGAGGTCATGGGTAAAACACTAGAGCTGAGTCTCGCAAGAAAATGATTTCCGGAAGTCATGTTGAGCATGACAGAAGTAAGAGTTAGACTCTAAAATATAAGCAAGGTGAGAGTATATGACATGTTCAAGAATTTTACAGGGTATGTTAGTAATTGAGATTGGACGATAGTTATTTGGAGACTATTTGTCACCTAAATTATGCAAAGGAATCGCCCTCCCAATCTTCCAATCGTCAGGAAAATGACCAAGGTCGAAAGACTGCTAAAAACGTTTATATAAAACAGTTGCACCGTACATTTTCGCATTTTTGAAAAAAAAAATAGAATTGATGTTGTCAATACCAGAAGACGACGACATTTTCAGGCTATCAATCACATTGGCTAAGCCTATAAATTCAATACAAATTAGATCTATGGGGGGATTGGTGGCCGAGTTGTCTAGCGCACACCAGCTTGGAGCACGTGGAGCGAAAGCTTGGGCTGCAGAACCCAGGATCCTGGGCTCAATACTCGCCCCTTCCCGTTTCGATCTGGATGAGCATCGTACTGGCGTGCGGTCGTGTATCGCTACTGCGTGGTGCACGTTAAAGACCCCAGGCTAGCGGTTGTACCGCACAGGCTAAATTGCTCATCTACAGCTGAGACACCAGACGCCCACTGAGGCAGACTAACTTCCGGCTATATAAACATACACACAACAATTTGCTTTGCTTGGATCCATGGAAACAATGCCTGGGTAGGAGCATCAGGAATGCAAGAAATCTGAGAGGAAGAGAACGCCAACACAAACATTTCTTTGAAGACACAATCACTGCTAGGAATATCACCACCATCAGTATTTCTGAGAGACACGGAACACTTATTATTCTTGTTTACAGAGCTCCCGAATTGTTTGGGATTATTAATCAGAATGCAAGGCAAGGCAACATTAAAAAAATACACCTTCGGCGTTCCTAATGGCTGTCTTAAAAGCACTAGCTGCGGACAGATAAACGTCCCAACACGGCTGAGAATTAGAACTTTTAGCACATCGAAAAATATATTTCTTCTTGTTAGACAATTGTTTAAGGAATTGAATAAACCATCTAGAATGGCAATTGTAAGTAACGAATCTCAGCTGTATGAAAGTGCTCATGAGAGAATCTACGTTGTATATAAATACATTCAAATTTTCTTCCAGGGAGCGATACGAAAATTGCTGAAAGTAGCCAATTAAGAAAAGGCACAACTCACGATTAATTGATTTGAAGTCCGCTCTATTATAATATCTCACGCGCTTCTTATTATAAACAGCACGAGACACCGCAACCTTAAGTTTCAAATGAATAAATGAGTGTGGTGATTTGGGGTGAGCGTGGTGATTTCAACGGGCAAGAACGAAAGCCTTCCCTGAGTGAGAAGAAAAAGAAGGAAGGCGAAGAGGAAGAGGCGTGGAACTCGACGGGACAGCATCAGGCCGGTGGGCTGTGCCTTGCAAGTTTACGCAAGGTCGTCCGTCGACAGGTCGACGGAGTCTTGCAGCTACTTGCAAGACCCGACTACGAAGACGCCGCCGCCTAGCCACAGGTCAACAGACGGGCTGAGACATCCAACCAAGCCATCCCTGCAACGCTCACCCGGTTCGAACACTGTCGCATCGCTCCCCAGCAAGGCCTGTAAGACTCTTATTTCATACTGTCACTGACATTCGTTTGTGCTGTTTTTTGTAATAAGCTGTATATAATGTCTTAAATATTTAAACGTATTTATCGTATCCAACAACAATGTCTTCGTGTTCCGTCGCACTGTGCCACACATCTGCGAGCGTGAACTAGTCCACAACATATCTGGCGTCCGCGACAGGACTTTGCTCTTGTTTTCCACTCTAAAGAGCTTCACCTCGCTGGTGTGTGTGTGACGACCGAGAATGGATCTCGAGAAGTTAATGAAGGTTGGCAAAGAGTTGGGGCTTTCGGGGCCAGAACTAAAACAATGGATGGACGATGAACGTGCTCGCGATCGAGATCAGCGTGTGGCAGAGTGTGAGGCTGTCAAAGAATCGGAAGCCAATGCTCGCGCTCGATTAGATGCCGAACGCGAGGCTGCAAGGGAAGCAGATAACCGTATTCGGGCTCGCTTAGATGCAGAACGCGCCATACTAGAGCTGAAGTTACGCTTACAGGAGCGGCAGGGGATCGTAGGAGCGGTAGTTCCAGATGCGGCTGGCGAGGGTACGTCAACTGGCGCTGTACATGGACATCGGAGCACACACAAGCTAATACCGGCATTTAACGAGAGGCGCGACGAACTTGATGCGTATATCCAAAGATTTGAGCGGGTGGCAACTAGTCAGGAGTGGCCCCCGGATAAATGTGCCTTGTTACTCAGCCTATGCCTGACAGGAGAGGCGCTAAGTGTGGTCGGACGCATGACTCCTGACGACGCCATGGACTATAATAAGTTGAAGCAGACCCTCCTTCAACGTTTTCGGTACACCGAGGAAGGGTACCACACTAAGTTTTGGAGCGCGAGGCCGGAGGACACGGAGACGGGTAGGCAATTTTCCGGCCGCCTTTTAAGGTATTTTGACCTCTGGCAAACGATGGCAAAACGGAAACACACTTATGACGCCCATCGAGATAAAATAGTGTCCGAACAGTTCCTGAAACAATGCCACGAGAAGCTTGCGATCTTTTTAAAGGAAAGGGGCTGCCAGGGCCTCGATAAGCTAGCGGAGGCCACAGACCACTACCTCGAGGCCCAGGGGTTGCCCAACCTTGGAACAAATAAAGAAGAAAAAGATTCTAGCAAGCCTTTGGGGTTAGCTAGAATTCCCGCCCATTGAGATGAAAAGAGGAAGCCGCAGTGCTTATTCTGTAACAAACTGGGCCATCGGGCCGCAGACTGCTGGTCCAACTCAAAAGGACCTAAACAAAATGCGAATGTCTGCTGGAAATGTCGCGATATCGGGCATAAAGCCGAGGCTTGTCCTAACAAAGAGTCAGACGTTGGCGGTAAAGCGTCGTGCTCAGTGATGCTTTGCAATAGTCCTGAGGACTTGGGCTCCGACACCTGTTTGTCGAAGCAATATCCGGTGGGAACCGCAAGGACAAAGGGGACCGAGGTTCAAGCGGAAGATATGCCGACGGCTACAGGACTGCTTGAGGGACACCCTGTCACAGGTCCCCGGGATTCCGGATGTAACTCAGTAATAGTAAAGCGGTCATTAGTTCCTGATGGCAAACTGACAGGAAAAAGCCGAATGCTCTACCTGCTGGACCGGACAGTCAGGTGTCTACCTGAAGCGGAGGTGGACATCGATTCTCCTTATTTCAAGGGCACAGTGACTGCAACGTGTACGGAAAATCCCCTGTACGACGTCGTATTAGGAAACGTTGTTGGCGTACGGGATGTTTCTGCTCCTGATATCAATTGGAAAGCAGAGCAGAATGCTCCAACCCAGAAAGAAGAGCCTGCACCAGAGTCCTCGAATGAGAGCCACAGTAGTCTGACGAGTCATCCAATTCGTACAAAGACGCCCTCTTTCTTGGCTGCTATGGATCCGAACGACAAGCAACTTGAGGGTGCAGCTGGCCGGCTACCAGTGGCAACGGTCAACCCAGTGGACATTCATCCAGAGGAGCGGCGAACCAACCAAAGTGAAGACCCTTCGATAAACGGCTGCTTTGAAGCCGTTGAACGCGAGGTGGTGTCACGAGCAGCTGATGTTAAGTTCGTGTTGACAAATGGAATTCTTTTTCGTCACTACAGATTACCATCGGCTAAGCAAATGGAACAGCTGGTCGTTCCAAGCAACTTCCGAAGCTTCGTGCTGAAAATGGCGCACGAGGGGATTCTCTCTGGACACCAGGGAATTAAGCGCACAACAGATCGGGTGCTCGAGGTGTTTTACTGGCCGGGTGTGCAGGGAGATGTCGCTTGGTTCGTAAAGTCGTGTGGCATCTGTCAGCGAACTGTGCCAAAGCACTTAGTAGGCCGTGTGCCTCTCGGAAACATGCCAGTCATTGCTACACCTTTTCAGCAGGCAGCCATCGATATTGTGGGCCCACTAGCACCAAACTCAGAGAAGGGAAACCGCTATGTCCTCACCATGGTGCACTTCGCGACACGTTACACTGACGCCATTGCTCTGCCAAGCATTGAGACCGAGAAGGTAGCCGAAGCTCTCCTCGAAATCACGCGTGGGGTTTCCGCGCGAAATCATTAGCGATCGTGGGAGATCGTTCCTTTCTGGACTCATGTTCTGTCGTCTGCTCTCGTTCAGGCAGCTGCCGACCACACCGTACCACCCAATGGCCAATGGCCTTGTAGAAAGCTTTAATGGTACGTTGAAGCAAATGATACGCCGGATGTGTCAGGAGTGCCCTAAAAGCTGGGACAGGTACTTAGCGCCTTTGTTACTCGCATATCGCGAACTTCCACAGACTAGCCTCGGGTTTGCGCCATTCGACTTATTGTACGGCAGATACGTCAGAGGACCCATGGCCATCTTGAAAGAGCTCTGGACAGAGGAACGGATAGACGACGAGACGAAGACCTCATATGGCTACATGATTGACCTGCGCCAGCGGTTAGAGGAAACATGCCGGATGGCCCAAGAACATCTCACAAAAGCGAAGGCCGTACAGAAGAGATACTATGACAAAAAGGCAAGAGTGTGCCAACTCTCTGTTGGAGACAAGGTTCTTCTACTCCTTCCCTCTGACGCTAACAAACTTATCTTGACTTGGAAAGGTCCCTTCGCCGTCTTAGAAAGACGAAACGACGTCGACTACGTCATCGACCTAGAACCAGAACCAGCTTGTTCCACATCAACATGCTGAAGAAGTATAAAGAGAGGCCGCTAACCAATCACACACCCCAACGTGCGTCAGCCGCATTCCAACACGAAGACGTGGAGGAAGAGGATGTACCTGTGCTGACGCTGCACCAAAAGGAAACTTACCGAGACGTGAAAATTTCCGACGAATTAACTAGCGATCAACGAACTCAGGTTGCTACCCTCTTGGTGGCACGCCAGGGGAGTCTTTCAGATGTTCCAGGAAAGACCGATTTGGTGGAGTGCAAATTGAAGCTTACAACAGACACCCCTGTTCAAGTGAACCAGTAGCCGATACCACTGTCTTTACAAGAAGCTGTGGAAATTGAAATCCAGCAAATGCTACAGCAAGGCATAATTGAGCCATCGGAGTCTCCGTACCAATCACCTGTTGTGGTGGTAAAGAAAAAAGACAAGTCAATGCGGCTGTGCATTGATTTCCGATAAGTGAACAGGGCTCTGATATCCGACAACGAACCAATACCAAGGGTGGACATGATGTTTGCACAATTAGGACGAAGCCGGTACTTCTCAAAGTTTGACTTCTCGAAGGGGTACTGGCAGGTTCCAATGCATGAGGAAGCAAAACCGATGACGGCCTTCCCTTCCAGATTCTAATTGTACCAGTTCCGTGTTATGTATGCCCTTTGGCATCAAAACCGCACCGGCCATTTTCACCCGGCTGATGAGAAAAGTGGTCCAGGGTCTCCCAAAGGTCTACCACTACTTCGACGACGTCCTCAGTGCCGCAGAGAACTGGGAGGAACACCTGGAGGCGCTCGAGTTCTTCTTCCGGCGGGTAAAGGATGCCGGTTTAACCATCCGACCTACAAAGAGCGAAGTTGGTTTTTCCTGTGTGAAGTTCCTTGGACACATTGTTGGGCATGGCCTTCTGAGGCCGCAGGTCGAGACGCTGGAGAAGATTCAAGCTGCTAAACAGCAAGAGACAAAAAAAGAGGTGCGATCGTTCCTCGGCCTTACGGGCTATTATCCCTCATTACGCTGAGATTTCTCATCCGCTAACCGAACTGACGCGAAAGAGGGCACCAAACAGGGTAAATTGGAGCAAAAAGGAACAAATGGCTTTTGACAAGCTAAAAGAACAATTGTCCAAAGAACTCATTCTATAAGTACCGGAGTTCTCGAAACCTTTCGTGCTACGCACCGATGCGTCGAACACCAGCGTGGGTGCCGTTCTCATGCAACGGCATGATAATATTCTTCACCCTGTCGCCTACGCAAGTCGTCGACTTCTCCCGCGTGAAGCGGGCTATTCAACAATCGAACGAGAAGGTCTGGCACTTACCTGGGCAGTTAAGAAATTTCATGTATTCTTGTTCGGAAGGTCATTCATTTTGCAGAGTGACCACCAGCCCCCCCCCCCCCCGCTTGTTTATATAAATTCCACAAATCAAATCAACAACCGAGTCTTGCGCTGGAGCTTAGCTCTAATAGAATATGACTTTACCGTTGAGTATATCAAAGGTAGTGAAAACGTTGGCGCTGATTATATAAGTCGGATTTCTGTAGCTTAAAAATATTTGTTTAGGTAATTCATGGTTATGTGTGCGTAAATAGTTTTTTTTAGGTGCATGTGTGGCCGACGGTTCTTATTCAGTGACTTTTGACGTATATACCACTGTTTGTGGTAAAACGTTTTTTTTTCCTTAACGCACAGTGTTTAGGCCGTGACTACTAGTGCCTTATCCTTCGCGTAGAAACTTTTTTTTGTGTGCGTGTACGGTCAACGGACATAATTTATAGCATATGATAGCTTGCGTACTCAGTGACAGTGAATGTAATAGAAGTTGTTTGAACCAAAGAACTATTTTAAGTGGGGGGTGATTGTGGTGATTTGGGGTGAGCGTGGTGATTTCAACGGGCAAGAACGAAAGCTTTCACTGAGTGAGAAGAAAAAGAAGGAAGCCGAAGAGGAAGAGGCTTGGAACTCGACGGGACAGCATCAGGCCGTTGGGCTGAGCCTTGCAACCTTACGCAAGGTCGTCCGTCGACAGGTCGACGGAGTCTTGCAGCTGCACGCAAGACCCGACTACGAAGACGCCGCCACCTAGCCACAGGTCAACAGACGGTCTGAGACATCCAACCAAGCTATCCCTGCAACGCTCACCAGGCTTCGAACACTGTCGCATCGCTCCCCGGCAAGGCCTGTAAGACTCTTATTCCATACTGTGAGTGACATTCGCTTGTGCTGTTTTTTTTTGTAATAATCTGTATATAATGTCTTAAATCTTTAATCTTTTTTTATCGTATCCAACAACATTGCCTTCGTGTTCCGTCTCACTGTGCCACACACCTGCGAGCGTGAACTAGTCCACCACAATGAGTGGTCACTCAAGCCAGGCAGGCAGGATATAGAAGAAACAATGTCGGGCACAGTAGAAAATATAAGGTCTAGAATGTTTGATGTAGATAATGTGATTCTCGTAGGTTGCGTAACGTGTTGCGAAAAATTGAAATGAAGACACATATGTACAAAGTCATAACATTCCGTTCAAAAAGCTATCTAAAATGGTCGTTCGCTCTACCGCACAACGATGGGATAATTAAAGTTGTCCAGTAAATTTCGGGGAAACTGGGAAAACGAACGGAAGCTTTATTAATAGCATAATGTATATCTTGAACAAAGTTAGAACTACTGGACGGGGGACCATAACAGGCTCCCAAAATCAACTCTGAGTGGCGCAAGCGAAGCTGAACAAACACAATTTCCAAGTTGTTACTTATATCAACGAGGGATGATTTAAAGCAGTCCGACACAGCAATCAAACGCCCCCACCGCAAACTTCGCTTCTATCATGTCGGTACACACTTAAACGCTTGCTTACAATTGAAACGTTCGCGGTTATCAACCTTTGCCGAAAACCTTCGCTTTCAGTCAAAGCGATTATGCCGCCATCAGTGGAATCGGAAACAGAGCATTAAATCGTTCCTTCTAGGAAGAATGCTACGAATATTAGCAAAGAGCAGATAAACTTGTTTTGGAAACGATGACAAGTCACTGCCCCTTACAAGTCGTGCAATGCGGGGCGCTGGAAGCCAAATAAGCTACGTTGTTATCAGCTGGTTTTTGAGAAACCTAACAACTAGACCTGTTTTCAAGCTCACAAACGCTGTCGATTAGGGGAATGTAGCTAAAACACTTGTTTTTCATAAAGTGTTATGTGATTTGCCAAATTCAACAAGCATCTCGTAGCATGTCTCGTAGCGGGTGAAAAATATTCGCCGGCCGTTATGCTGCTGGGCTTCAGTTTAGCACTCTAAAATAAATTTTTCTTCTTCATTTTAAATTAGGAGAACTTGACTATGATTGGTTTGAATGTATTGAATGAAAATGCGCCAAGCCTTTGCGCTCGTTCAATGGTGTCACTAGGGATGACAAGGTTGAGAGGAGTCGCTATAGCATTCAGCAATTTACCTTCTGTTTGAGCCCAAGTTTCCGACTCAGCGTCATTCAAGCCACAGAAAAGCAAGTTATTCCGCCGAGACATATCTTCTAGTTCTGTTCGATTAACCCTCAACGTGGAATTATCATTCAAAAGTCATGCAACTTGTTGTTGCAACGTAACTAACTCGTGTTGGACGACCTCACAGGCGGTGCTTTTAGTCTCGACGGCAGAGAGTCTGTTAGCGATTTCTGTGACTTTACCCTCGATTGATTTCTGATATTGCTTAAATCTCATTTACGTAATATATTAGGTCCAACTGTTCATTAACAATTTTTTATCGTACTGGGCATTCACAGCTTGTAAAAGAGTGAACATGTCATTAAATTGTTTTAGTTGTGCCTCTGTCAAGGAACCTAGTTCCTGAGACACCTGAGACCGCGTGGGGCCGGTGTTCAGCTCTACTCCCCCATACAGTAGGATAAGTTGGCTGACAGCGTCAACACACTGCTCAAGCAAAGACAGCAAAATCCCCGGGCACGCGAACAACATCAAGCATAGATTGTTAGACTTATTTGCGTACAAAGGCGCGGAACAAGTACTACCCTGCACAAGTAAGGGCACGGTGTTAGCGATTCGCATTGCGTTGCTATTCCCGTGCCCACCGAGAGAGCCGAGCAGATGCCAGCTGTAGATATCAGGAGAAGGCGATGATGAATATGTCAATGCAGTTACCTCGCTTGGGAGAGGGAGGTTCTGGCGCAAACCGTCCGGTAGGTAAAACGAAGGTTCGATGATAGTAGAATCAGAACTGTATCCATGCGCCCTTGAACACTGACTCTGGGAACGCGGAAGGGTCGTACTGGCTCCGATGGACTGGAGGCATGCCATGACCTACACAAGCAAGGAGACGCGCGACCTGCACAAGCAAGCACACGGTGTTAGCGAGCCCCATCACTTTGCTGTGTTCGTGCCTACTTCATTGGCACTTCGTGGGATTTGAAACGTATAAGCGTTTCTGAAGCCTCTGAAGCAATTTTATGTGCGTTGTTTGTTTATTCGAGCACTATACACGAGAATCTTTTTTATGTATCACATGTGCTGCCTGGGCAATCCACATATTATTCGACGGCCGTTCAAGGCATCCCACGAAGAACACTTGGGCGCATCTTTATGCACTTCGAGTTTATTTGCTTCCACCAATTCGCCCCAAGACATCCTAGGCTGGAAATTGCGTTAGATTTGGGGACCCATACGATTACCTTGATGTGTCGATAACCAGTGAACTACTTTGGAGCCAATAAAAATATGACATAGTTTAAAAAGTTAGAGGAAAGCGTTTTACATGAAGGCGCATATTGAAATTTGCTGGTATTGAAACGAAAAACAAAAACAAAACGTGTATCTTACTTTAGTATACGTCCTATAACTGAATACGTCAATACAGTTTGCCATCCACACACAGCAGATGGAATCAACATGTTTGAACGCTTGGAAAAACTGTCTGGATGCTTTATTTTTAATAAGTGTGGATATAATGTTTCCGCATCAGGTTTATTTGAACAAGCATAAATTTGACCGGTTCAGTATAGAGCAAGACGAAATAGTTTAGAAGGTTTAAATTTTGTCTTAGAAATATATTTAATGTTAATAATAAACTATAAGCAAAATTTAAAGCAGAGGGTGTTCGAGACTAAATTATAAAAGAGCTTTAAAACAATTCAGGTTTAATCATGACGTGTTTGAATATTCCTTTTTCCCTTGGACTATTAACGAATGAAATTGTCTACAAAATTTAATTGTTACCCTACTATCAATTGAAGTTTTTTGTAAATGCTATGAGAACTCTTGCATTAGACTAGCTTTGAATTTACATACGTACCCACCCGCCAGAGTGGTAAAAAAAAATCTGCGTGCCTTTTGGTTATTACAGTGACAGTAGTGGCTTAAGTGACAATGGGGAAAATGTATATGAGAGAGGGTGTAAGTCACCATCCTGGTCATTTTCGTGTGTCAAGCAATGAGTATTCTGAAGAACAAAGTGATGACAGCACCTACTCACAAAGTGGCAAAGGCTGTATTGACAATATCAATAAAAAATGCACCTTCTGGACTCTACATTTTTAATATTCGGTGAGGCCTTTACCATGCCAGCGACAGTGGCTTCTTTGGTAATTAACTTTCTGAGGTTTATAACTGCGGCAATCATCATATCTCCCCCAAAAGAATGAACCTGCACATCAACCAGTCAACTTAACATTTACTAACTGTAACAGAAGCTACATTTAATCAATGCATGGGCATTTACTTGATAATATTCCTTCTTCAAATACCAAGGGTGCAAAGTAAAAGTGAGGTTAAATTATTAGTTCTGATATCCCTGTACCGATGGGAAGAAACGAATTTGAGAGTTGACTGAAAATTGCAAGTTCACTGAAAATTTCAATCTACAGAAGGAACATATCATGACAAATCTTGACGAATTCGGACGTCGAGGATTTTAATTCTAGAAGACCGCTACAGTAGGCACTGCTGCCAGCTCAATGAGAAGCATGTCGACCCCCATCAGGTTTAATAAAGCATTTCAGAGTCTCTTATTTATATTTTTGTCATTTTATTTTGGAGTAGCAGGGACAAAAGGTGTATTAAAGCACCTGACCCAGGTTTTGTACCCCATACAGGTTTCAGACGGGCGCAGCTCTTACAAAAAACACACAGCATATATACAAATAAAACACAAGAACAAAACAGAAATAATAAAAAATATGTACATATCTAACGCAATGAAATTACTGGCAGCATTTCTACGCACTATTTATTATATGCTCGAAAATATAGTCCCTTATTCTTTTTTAAATGTATCTGCAGACCTTGCTTGAGTAGCTCTATCGGAAATTTGTGCATGCATATTTAAAGCTTGTGTTATCTGCTGCGTCAATGTTTGTTCATTATAATTAGTACGTGTTTGGCCTCCATCATACTCCTCTATCCTATCGCAGTGAGAACCAATGGTGGTTTACATGATTCACTGACACCACCTTGCAGAAGGTAGAAAGTTGCCTGAGGTGCTCTCCGGGACAATGTGGGTCCATACGAAGTTGTTCACATGCTTATTTGGTGCAGCACGGGCTGCAGGTGAAAGCCCTGTCCCAACGGCATAGAACACTTTTTATATGCATATTGTTACCAGTGTAGTCCAAACCGCTTCTACACGACAAATAAAAACCGATTTATTGCTTAACGTGTGAAAATATAATTGTGTAATGGCCCTAACACACACAGTAGAACCGTTAATATCAGATTTAATGTGGCAAAACAAAACGGAGATTAAACACAGGTTTATTTATGTGAACCTTTGGACGGATTTTTAGCAAAAACATAAATCAATATTTGTTTCTTATGCTTCAACAGGGCTGGGCAGCTATGAATATGCCGGTATCTTGGGTACAATCAGCAGATAGAGTTGATCATTTTGTATGAGGTATCGTTTACAGAAAAATAAAATATCTGAGAACCGGTTTCGAAGATTTATTTTGAAAGTATTGTGTGTCTTCAAAAGTTTTTTTTCTTATTTTCAAGAAAAATGCTAGTCATCACTAGCCCGGTGGTTGGTAATATTCTTGAATAAAAAAGTGCATACTGGAACATCAAGTAAGAATTACAGCGTCCTTATTATTTGTGTTTAGTATTGTTTTAAACAATAATAATAAAATTGCTTTCTTCCTATGTCAAGCAGGTTACACCCAAAATGTTTTAAATTGATCGAATGTGTTACAATATATTTGATGAATTCATTAAAAGTTGCACGTGAGTTTTTACTGGTGTCCTGTTCTGTCGCTGAAATCTAAGGCGCTGTAAGGACCTGGCCAAGCTCCAAAAGCCGCTTTTTCTCTACTTCCCTTGCTTCCCTTTTTAATGGAAATAAACTTAAAAACCGGGCATCACCTATTCCTTTTGCTTTGTGCTCAACTCTCGCATTGTCCCGAAAGTAATAAGCACTGGACAAATCGATGGGAATGTGCTGACTGAATGAATGATTAAGTACAATCTCTGTAATTATCCTTCGTTCATTTTTTTTTAATTTCATTTGCGCTGCTCTATTCCGCAAGCCTCCAAATAATAGTATCTGCCATTCCTTGAAGGCAGTGCGCGAACCAGCTTTTGTATTCCTGTCGGTAGAGATAGCAGTCTGCATGTTCGTCGTCAATGTCCCGCAAGGAGGATGAAAACGGTAGAGACCGGTCCGTTTCTGAAGCCTTCGTAAAATGGAACTCCTGAAAACGGCTGCCTGTTTCATGAAATACCATATGTCGGAATGCACCCTTTTACGTTAAGAGAAAAATTTAATCGCTAACAATGTACTGTCCGTGCACATTTATCGCCGGGATAATAGAATTCTAGTACGCTAACAAGAAGAAAGTTCTCGAATGTACTATTCCATTGTCTTTTGCTTGGATTTCGCAGTCGGCATGTCGTCGAAGGGCCTTCAAAACCATACTTTTTTATTATTTGCTTAGCAAAGTTTCTTTTCGCAATTTTTGCGTCGGGCATGCATTTTTTTTTTATTTAGGGATTGTTGTTGTTGAGACTCAGGTATTCAAGTATTTATTGTACTCCATACCAGAGACATTGGATCTGAGCAGAACTCGCTGGCCAAACATATTTGTCCGCAAAGTGCCTCCAGAATGATGGGGATCTAATAGCAGTGACTGTCTGAGTTGAGGGTGGTGATAGAAGATCTTATGATATAGACAGATGCGTGAAATTCTGCGGCGAGTAATGAGGGTGACAAGAGATACAGCAGCCATCATGCATGATACACTGGAGCAACCTTCATAATTAGATAGGATGAATTGGGCGGCACGATTTCGAATAGATTCTAAGGTGCTAGTAAGGAAGAGTTGATCAGGAGACCAAATCGAAGCAGCATATTCAATCTTCGGGCGGACAAATGTCTCGTAGGCCAGATGTCATAGGGCAGGAGGGGAGAGTGCAGGCATCGTCTGGTATAGCCAAGGGTTCTAGAAGCTTCAGCATATATAGCGTTAATGTGTAGAGACCATGACATATTAGGAGAAAGATGAACACAAAGGTATTTGTATGATTTTACACACTTGATTTGTTCAGTGCCTAGAGAATACTGAAAGAGAGATGGGGAGTTCTTGCGGGAGAAATAGACAAATTCACACTTAGAGTGGTTTAGTGACATAAGCCATTGATCACACCATTTGGTTGTGCTTTCGAGGTCATTCTGAAGGAGGACATGAGTGTCAGTACAGTTTATTTGGCGATATATTACACAATCGTCGGCGTATAGACGCATATTAGAGGTCATTGAATTTGGACGGTCGTTAATAAAGATCAGTTTAAGGTGGATTATGGAACAGGAAAATATAACTGGATTCCTTGCTGGAAACCTGTATTCCAGTTTGCAGACCATTGTCTTCAAACTGGATTTTAGGTTTCCAGCTAGAAACCCAGTTAGATTTTCCTGTTCCATAATCCACCTTAAACTGGACCTAGCACACTGCCTTGTGGGACACCTGACAAGACACAGGTAAGGTTAGATTCTAACGAGTTTACAACCGTGTGCTGGACTCTGGATGAAAGAAAGCTGCGAATACAAAACACAATTAAAGGATCAGTATTTAGAGAGGAAAGTTTTGAAAGGAGTCGGAGGAGAGGAACACGATCAAAAGCTTTTGAGAAATCTAGAAAGATGGTGTCCGTTTGGGAATGTGAATGAAGGTTAGCGTGCAGATCGTGAGAAAATTCAGTCAGTTGGGTGTCACAGGAATAGCCCTTGCAAAAACCGTGCTGCTTGTGAAAGAAGAAGTTGTTATAGGTTAAGTGATTCATAATGTTCGAATGGATGATGTGCTCTAGAAGTTTTGATGCAATACACGTGAGCGATATTGGACGATAGTTTCTGGGATGGGATCGATCACCGCTTTTGTAGACAGGAATGACCCGGCCAATCTTCCAATCTGGCGGAATGCAGCCGTTAGACAGCGACTGGTTAAATATTAGCTGAAGAAATGAACTGGAAATACATTTTGTATTTTTCAGTATCTTTGAGCAGATAGTATCAGGGCCTGGGGCGGAAGAAATCTTCAGCTTATCTATAAGCTTCGAAACACCAGCTGCAGTGACAGTGATTGGTGGCATGCGAGGACGTTGAAGGGAAGAGAGGGACTTGATGTTATCTGACGACTCAATTGTAAAAACAACGGAAAAATAAGCATTTCATTAAATCCGGGGCAAGTTCGTCAGGCACAACGACACAACCGTCTATTAGCTGAATCGACTGGGTTCCGGGGTTTGGGGTAATTGTTTTCCAAACCTTATTAGGGTTATTTCAAAAAATGTTGCGCAAAGTTTGATGGAAATACTTTCTTTTTGAAGTTTTAATCAAAGTAGTGTATTTTTTAGGTAGGAGAAGTACCTATCCCACACAATCGAGGAGCCGCTAGCTTTCGCTTTTTGAAAAAGCCGTTTCTTTTTGTTATCAATTGATTTCAGTTTTTTGTTATACCATGGTTGTCCAACATCCCCAAGAACTCGCAGCAGGGGAACATATAAATTGATGAGGTCAATTAACTTGTGCTTAAGAATTAGCCAATCGTCATCAACGGTTCGTGAGGAATAGAACGAGAGAAAGACGTAAAAAAAGATGGTGAGCTCATTATTAATGCCATCATAATTAGCTCTGTTAAAATCGCGGATGACTTTAGACACAGGTGTCTTAACTATAACAGGCAAAGTTAAAAACATATTTATTATTCTCTGATCGCTTGATCAGTTGAATGCACGAGATCAGGTGACGATGCAAGAACTAGACCAAGAATATTTTCGCCACGGGTAGACATTTCGATCACTTGACTGAGATTAAACATCATGCATACATCGAGGAAGTGCTGGGAGTCCCGGGATGCAGTTGTAAGTAGCTGCCAGTCAATGTCAGGAAAATTGAAGTCACCAAACAGTAACAGATTCGCTTTGGGGAAACGTCTTGTGATTTCATTTAGAGCAGTATGCAGTTTATTTACAAATTTAGTCACTACCAGGGGGTCGATAACACACAGCAAGCAGCGTTTTATTAAATTTCGAGGATAGAGAGACACAACAAAATTCGAAGTCGCACTTCAGCTGGACGCAAAAGGAAGACGGTTCTTTTTTTTATGGCCACTAGGACACCACCACCACGCTGCCGGGGCCGGTCGCATCGATACACCGAGAAGTTCGGGTTGGGATAAAATATTTCATCGTCACTGAATTCCGGCTTTAACCAAGTTTCCGTAAATATAGCTACGTCAGAGTTGCTATCGCCAAGAAGGCTGAGTATTTTATCTTTTTTTGGCAGGAAACTTCGTACGTTTGTATAGGTAACAAGGTGAGACTTCAACTTCTTAGCCTTGCTCCGACGGCAGATTGGAGGCGGGTCGCGGGTCTTCCCAGTCCCATTTGGCTATGCGGCAAGCTCCTCCACACAGTCGTTAATCGGATCGTAAATGTATCGAGTGTTATGAATGTGAAGTTTATCAAAGCGTACTTTGAAGGGCACGTTTTGCTGCTTTGCAAACTCAGTTAGCTTTCCGCGCGCTACACGAACTGATTCAGTATATTCCTCTCGAACAGCGAAAGTAGTATTTTTAGTTGGGGACCGGCCGTCAAGATTAGTTCCTTATCTTTGAAACGAAGTAGCTTTACGATTATAGGGCGCACTTTGCCTTCGGTAAAACGACCTAAGCGATGTAACCGTTCGAGATAGGAGGGTTCCAGCTGGATGCCCAAATTATGTAAGCAGAAATTAAGAACGTTTTCTTCGGATTTCGCCCAAGTTTCGTTTTGGGAATCCGGTATTCCAAAAAGAGTAGGTTTGACCGACGGAGGCGGTTTTCAGCGTCATCGCACATAGCTTTCAATTTGAACATTTCCGAAGGCATGGCATTAAGGGGATTGTTAGCTGACAGTGACTGACAATACATATTTTTCAAAGCTGCGATATCTTGCTCGATGTTACTAATTCTGTTTTCAATAGTACTGGCTCTGCTATCGGCCGCTCGCTGATCGCGCTGTAAAGACGTGATTGCCGCTAGCATATTGGCTTGGCCTGCTTCAATACGAGCCAGCGTTTCCAGAATCCCTACCAAAAAAAAACGGTTCAAAAACAAACCGGAATGAATCCGGAATTTCAATCCGTCATATGGGCCCCTAAGCAAACCGGATTTCTAGAAACCGTTAAATGAACCGGAAATAACCAGTCCGGAAACCCACCGTAATTGGTCGAAGCGGAAGCTGAACTGTATCTGGCCAATCCGTAGATCTTCACCGGAGTGGGTCTAACCGTATATTAAACCGTATCAAGCAACACTGGAAAATAATAGAAATAGTTTAATAGAGTGACATATCTACCCTCACAAAAATGTCATATCTGGACTTATATTAAAAAATACATATATGAATACATGAGGAATTGGGCAGATATGCACAATAAGGCCGTATCTGGATGGATAAAGTCATATCTGCACAATTCCTTATATACCCATTTCTGCCTAATTCCGTATATACCATATATAGACTGCTTTATATGATACCATGTTTGGGCCTGTCAAATAGGGTATCCACCCCACATAAAGCAATTTCCATGTGATGCTCCTACTAGCATCCCATGAAAATTATTTCCATGGTGCAGGTACTATACTTTCCAGTTCCAGACTTGGCATCGTATAATGCATTTTTACGTTTATCCACAAACTATACAATTTACTGCTATCCCACACTGCCAAACGTGTATTTGCGTAGATATATCTACAAATAGGGCCCAGACCAATCTTTATTGGCCTGGTTGGGTATTCGTCATTCCGACAAATATGTATGCTACAAACATAGAATGCAGGCAATCATTAGTCTGAAAACATTTAAACATATCATTCGACGTCGGAAAGTCGCAGCCCTTTGGTGGGATTGGTTGTCGAGGGAGCAGACAGGGAATATGGTTTGGAAAAAAAGTTTATACATAAAAGCGCAAAAACTCAAAACTGGCACTTCCCCATTAAAAAAAAAATGATAAGAAACAAAACTGTAATATCACACGGACAACCATTAAACTTAAAAATGTAACAGCATACGGACACCTATAAAATAAAACAAACGGGAGGAAACAATTAAGCTGTAAACTACACGAAAGTTTCAGAGTCGTTGACTCTCACTCACAGAGTCACAGTCCTGATTCACCCCTCTGGTCGAGCACAGTTGGTTTGACGTGGCTTGCTTGCTAGCCTCGTCGTTGAAGTCCTTGCTTGCACCGTGCGATGTTCAAAGTCCCCGAGTCGCTCCTCGCTGGCCTTGTTTTACCGTTCGGTCCCCAAGTCAACCCTTCTGACCACGTATGTGGCACACACACACACACACACAGACACCATTGTTCACGAGAGGCAATACAAGATGAAAAGGTCATTACTGTTCCTTAATCACGACGAGGTCACGTCTGTTTCCCAGACTAGAAAATGAAGAGAACTAAACCCTCAAAAAAGGAAAAAAAAATTACCACATAATTCACAAAAACAAAAACACGAAGGAATAAATCATGAGAAAAAATTAAAATATGAAAACACAAGTAAAAGAATAGACACGAATGACTACACAGAGAGCCACATTTGGTCAATTAACAATAACGTTTAATTCTGGTCAAAAATATTCCTGCTGCGCTAAAGATCACCAATATGGTCTGTAAACAAGGCGACCTTGAGCAAAGCAGGAATATTTGTGATCATAATCAAATATCATTGCGAACTCAAAAAGCGTGACTGCCTGCGTAAGTCTTTCGTATTACTATTCTTCTGAAATCTGTGTTCATTATCGTGGCTGCTCAGGACCAGGCGGAACTTGGTGGTGCTTTTTCCATTCTGACCTTACTTCGAAAAGCTTCGTACTCATAGAAAAAAGCACTAGATTCTCTACATAATCCCACAACTTCTCCTTGGAGATACCATCCGTGTATACTGTAATTGGAAGAAAGAGGACAATAATCAGCACACATACACATTATTAACTACATTGTTTTGCAATCATTTTTCTAAATAGGCCCCTGACCCAGGACCAAAACAACACAAGACTTTTTTTGTGTGGGATGTATAGTTTTGGCACGAAAGATTTGGCCCACATTTCGCTGAATATATACCCTGGTCCAAATGCCCACAGAGCACCCATAGAAATTTGTGTGGGGTCCTAGAGGTCTCTATGGGGCACCCATGGGGTTGTATGGGTGTCCTAAAATCTCTGTGGGGTCAGGCCTGTGGGCCTATGGGACATGTGGGTTATTGTGTGGGGTCCTTTGGGTACCCCACACAGCCTGTAAGGGATCCTTTGGCTAGCCCACACTTCCTGTGGGAACTCCTTTGGGCAATCCCCACAGCCTGTGGGGGTCTTTAGGTAACCCGCAGAGTCTGTGGGGATAGAACCTTGGCTTTTATGGGACATGTAATAATTCTGTGGGTTGCTGTAGGTACCCCGCAGCCAGTGGAGATAGAGCCTAGGATCCCATAGGACAAGTACGACATTGTGCGGGCTGCTGTAGGGATGCCACTCGCTAGGGGAGCGCGCTGTGTTGCTACACGGGAGATGTGTGAGCCTATGGAAAGCCCGTGGATGTGCGCCTCAATATATATTCTACAGATCATGCAAAATATAACTTTTTTGTAAGTCTTTTTTTTTTTTATTTACATCGCTCACTGCTGCATGAATAGCATGAATAGCGAGGGGAAAAGTTTGCGTTGATAAATCCTTCGTAAATGATTGCCGACGCTGGCGTATTTGATCCTAGCGTGCCAAGGCTGGCGTGTTTTACTGCGAAAACGAGAGAAAAAACAATGCAGTGAGGAAAACACATTCCGGATATTGAGAATCTGAACACGAACGCCACTAAAAAATTAATTTTACAACGCCGAACGATATACTTTTTCAGGATTCTATTTCAGGCAGGAATCGACTGTCTTCTGTGGTAGTTATGATCATTTAGCAGAAATATTTCAAATGTTCACATAGCCAGACGA